>JABXWE010040077.1:0-16527 GCA_014611495.1 Limonius californicus
CGCGTAGTCCTGACTTGAATGTGCTAGAACATGTTTGGGATCACCTTAAACGACGCATTCGACATCGAAATCCTGCTCCTGAAAACTTGGCAGAGCTGGAAAACGCAGCTCTTGAAGAATGACATAACATTCCCCAAGATTTCATAACAAATCTTTTCCATAGCATCCAAAGACGTTTGAGGGAAGTTATTCAAGCTAGAAGCGGCAATATACGGTATTGAAACTGAAGCTCTTGTTTATTTTCAATTTTTTTCATTCCTAAGTTTTCACTGAATATTTCAATAAAATATGGATTATTTTATTGGTACTTTGTTCCATAACAAAATTTTTGATATCATTGAAAAACGATTCTTTGTATTCTTATTTCAATAAATTAAATTAATTTTGATAAGTATTCTAAGATTGAAAGAATTAATTCAAAATTTATTAAGTGGTGCGCTAATTTGTATTGTGTATTAATAATCAAAATCATAACTGTTACAACTACGTTACACAACCTTACGAATAAACATGATTTTACTCCGTAATTTAAAAAAATTTGAATTTTTTAGTTTTTTAGAATTGGCACTGTCAATGCTAAATGCCAAGTAATTGATGACGTGCACGCACACTAAAAGCAACCTGACTATGCTTACATTTATTTGTTCTTATGGGTTGGGCAGAAACAGTAACGATAATGTACAAAACTAACCTAATTTCACAAATTTAACAAAATCGATTTTAAAAAATGGTAAAGCGCCATCTCTGTAACCGTTTCTAAAAACGTCAAAACATCTGCTATCTGTTCAGTGCTACAATTCTGCAGTAGGTTGTATCTTTATTTAATTCACAGTTTTATCAGAGACCTTGTACCGTACTTCGATTTGACTTATTGTAAATGCAGCGAGGTAAATGTACTAAGCCAGGTTTGTTACATGTTAACCAACTTTCATAATAATTTGACGGACGAAAGTTAGCTTTAACGTCTTTTAAGGTACTCAAACCACGCTGCTGCCATCTAGCGGCTAACTTTTCGTTGCGACAACACCATACAAAGGAGGTCGAGTTTGGTTTCTATGCATCTTGGTTGTGTGCTTGAGATTGTTTTCTTGTCATTTTAAAAATTGCTTTAAATGCATTTGTTTGGTTTCCAATTTTTTTGAGATATATCACCAAAACATGGAACCAAAACTTTGTGTCAAGAGTGGCATTCAAGATATATATTTTTTAATTTCTTTCGATAAGAATGTGTTCACAATATGCAGATAAATTTTCTCCAAGATTATTTACTAATTTTTGAATTTGATTTTTTTGAACTTGAATTCGTTATTTAAAAATTTTATATCTTTGTTACCAAATTCAATGTTTAATAAATTTAGGAAAATGAAGATAAGAGTTTATTATAGTATTTGGTTTTGCATTACTTTATTCTTTTTCGTTCTAATCTTAAAATTTGTTCTTCTCCATTGTACTCTCCAAATATCAAATCAAGCACGTTGTGGCTTTAATAATGACTTTATAAAAATGTTAAAATGAAATAAAAAGATTTGAAATCACTATCTACATGCACTTCAACAAAGTTAAGTCGAAAAAAAAATTACAAAAAGATTTTTATTAATATTTCCCTTTTGTTAAAACTTGTCGGAATCTTTTTTCACATTTAAACAACTTACTCTTTCCAAACTCTCAATTGTACAGTACTCAATTAGAGACACCCTGTAGAGAGACACAAAAATTAGCTTTCACCGCAAACCCTCAAACCACAGATCTGAAAAACAACTGCCACCAAAAACAGCTTATCATGTTTGCCATGATTTCCCTAACCACAAAAATATCCTGCACAAGATAAACACGACTAACCTCATGGGACCGAAACCGGGAATCGTCCAATTTCTTGATGGCATACTTCATGTCTTCGTAGCGCAAAAATTCAACCACCCCCGAGCCGTCCTTGAAAGCATCTGCGAAGCATACATCGCCTGCTTCCCGCATGTGGTCCTTCAGATCTTGCCATGACCCCGAAGGAGGTAAACCTGAAACAAAACAGCACATTTGGTTACTCAACTCGTTATATTACCTATTTCCTCAATTTTCAATGTACTAACCTGTAACAAGAACTCTGAATTGAGATCTACGTGCAGGTGGACCTCTATTTCGGCCACCGCCTCCGCCGCCGCCACCCCCGCGGCCTCTAAAGCTAGGGCCACCACCCCTAGGGAACTCCACTCGAAGCCTATATCCATCATAGTCGTACCCATCACGGGCATGCACAGCATCATCTGCATCCCTGAGCATTGGCATTTAATTTAAAAAAACAATTATCTCTGGAAATCTGTTTCTTACCTCGGGTCTTCGAATTCGACAAAGGCGAATGGGGGCCCTCGGCGGTTTTTCAAGTCGACGAACGTTACCTTTCCAAATTTGTAGAATAAGTCTTGGATATCCTTGGTTCTGATATCTGGGGGCAAATTTCCAACGTAGATTCTGCAATCGTTTCTGCTGTGGGACATTTTTAAACGGTTTTTAGCAGAGAAACAGCGCAAAACGTAAACAACCTTCGGAAAATGTGCAAAATGGTGACGCTTCGTTGCCACCACAACGTAGGAAAAATTGGGTTAGCTTTGGCGGGAGATTCAAATATCACTATTTGTTGATTTTGCGCGTATTACAAATATTTGGTATTTTTATATTAATTTATGTAAACTAAACGGATTCTCTTCTATAATTTTACATCAATGTGATAAACTGATGGAAGAAAGAACACTGTCCCATTCTCAGGGAAAAACTGACCCATAAAATCTTATATTATGTAGTTCGTCCTAAAATATTTTGCAGTCTTATTCTATACAAGCCAAATACAATATGTTACACAAGTGCAAATTATCTACAAATAAGACTGTTCGTTTCTGAAACTATTTACATTTAATGTTTATTAAGTCTGGCAAAACTGTTTGCTTGAACCGTTTCTATAATATGTTGTGCAGTGGCAGACTCAAATATCTAGAAGACCAAAGCGCAAACCTTTTTAAAAACCCCTTAAAGTGCAATTTAAGTGTAGGGCCTTAATTGAATTAGAAAACGTGAATACACAGGGTGCTTCATAACGTACGGAGGAGACTGGAATGGTAGCTAGAGGACACCAAAATAAAGCTTTTTTTTCTTAATAAACTTTTGACCAAACCCCAATAGGTAATAAGAAAGTTACAAAAAGTTAAAATTAAATCGATTAACGAGTATTTGTTAGAAACTATAGTACTAACGTTTTAAATTCAATATAGCATATTTGAGAGTTAATTCAACAAGTACTTAGTTAAAAAATTTAATATCATAAATATTACCGTTAGTAAAAATTATCTTATACCTAATATTCCAAAATTGGAATCCACTTATTAAGGGCCGCTGATTATTTAATAAAACTAAAAAACAAGACGAAACTAAAAAAACAAAAGAAATTTATTTAAATATCAGTACATTTAAACGTCAAAATTTAGACATTTTGTTAAATAATTATTTTGGATAAAACGGCTAATTACAGTAACTAGGAATACACAAATATGATTATTGTTTATGGAGCAGCTAAAGAATTTGAGTGTTTTTTCCATAATTTAATTTATAAAGTAACAGCAATAAAGTTTTGGAAGAACTAGGTTTCAATGGAAATGTGAAAAGAATGATATTATCTTTAATTCTTTCTCATTAATATCAGCGGTATTCAACAGTGGGCGTTAATTTGTAAGAACTTTAATTTACTGTAGCTTTCACATTATTAGGTTTTGGTCAAAAGTTTATAAAGAAAAAAACCTGTACTTTAGTTCCCTCTAGCTACCCGTTCAGTCTCCTCCGTACGTTATCACCCAGTATATGAAATATTAATTAAATTAACACAAATAAAATATTTCTAATCAAATTTAAAGAGCAAATGCATTTAATTCCTGAACTGGCGAAAGAAAAGATACATTATTTAAATAATACAAAAAATATTTTATATTTATACAAAGCAGTAATATTTTTAAGAGTTTTTGAAAACAGTCGACAAAGGCGTCCGAAGAATCTGCTTCCAATACTCTTAATATTCTGTAGGCCCTTAAATCATTTCTCTTTGAGATCAGGTTTCACTTTAGGAAAGAGCCCGATGTTAAGTCAGATTAACAATTATTGATTTTAACAATGCGGAGTTTCTTGGAAAATGCCTCCACAAGCAGTGCAAAATGAATAGGTTCATAGTCATGCAACAAAAACGAACTATGCTTTACTCGAAATTTCAGCCGTAGTGCGCAGAAACAGTAACAGTTATTTGATTTTCTCTTAACCATCCTCTATTGATAATACTAAAAACTATTGTACGCTGCTTTACTTTTGGTTTAATTTTACATAATTCTAGTCCTACAGCGCCAATCCGACAATTAAATTGCTAAACCTCATACAAATATTTTTGTTAATGCACCTTTTAGTCATGACGCTATGCAAGATTTGTTTCCAGATCAGGCAGTGATTGGTATTTTTAGCTATTAAAGTGGTAATTAAAAATTGATTAGGTGTGTGATTGAATAACGGCAAAAAAATAGCGCATGATCGTCTGGATTAACCGACTGTAAAGAGAAAGCCAAAGAAAATAATTACAGGAAAATAATCCAAAAAATAACCGCAGCAGAAAGGTCACAGGGCAACCAACGAAAACTAAATCTACATTATTATATACCCTTTTCTTTCAATACAATACTTTTTTCTTAGTATAAATTCTAAGATATAGGTACATTTGTACTAAAGAACGGATAATATGTACGACAAAATTTAAATATATGCGCATATATATGCAGAGATTTTTTGGAAAATATTTATATACTTGGGCCATATATGCAGGAAAATATATGCAGCTAATTAACTTCCTCGTATAATGCATAAAAACTGAGCCTAGAACTATTAGTCTAAGAACTATTTCTAAAATAATTTATGATTAGAAGTTGTTCGCAATTTTCTAACAAGAAATTATGCCTTCTATCTGAAAGCATATAAAAGCTTCTTTCTACGTCCACAGAAGTAATGGGTGCATTTTTTAATTTAACACTGAATTCCAAATTGAAACTGAAGTTATAATCTCTTACTTTTCGCCTCTAAGAACTTGGTTAATTTGTTTTAAATTCAGAAACCCCTCATTTGCTTAAAATGTCTTCATGAAGAATTCCTATTAATTAATGGGCAATGTAACGGCCACATTTGTCCGTACTTTCATATACGATTAGGTATATAAGCAAAATTACTACCCACTAATTGTCTAATTTCAGACATTGTTTCATTGTAACAAGAATTTACATAATTTTTTCGTAAGGTGCTTTCGTCGGGTACATTTTGTTTAGAAAATTTTTGTAAGAACGATTTTAAATTAACATTATTTAATTTCGATAACCGTATATTAGACGAAATTAATGCCTTACATAATTCCATATTATATTTTTCTTGCTACGATGTTTTGGAACTCGTCCCTGAACATTGAGTCATGGTTTGCTGAGAACAATTGCTTCGCTTCCATTTTTCACATTTTGCAATATGTGACGGAGTTTTATTGTGCTGATCTAACAAGGATTTTCTCTCAGAAGACACCTACAACGACAAACAATTAAATATTAATATAAGAACCTTTGATACTAGTTAAAAACAGAAACAAACACAACCTTGCCTGTCATGACTTTGCAAACTACAAACAAAATGTATGTACGTATTTCACTCAATTTCCACCCTCCATTGATAAACAAGAAACAAGTAATAAAACGTATTAGATCGGTACTTCAAACTTCAAACTTCAAACTGTCGGGAATTCCAGGCACAGGTCATTAGCTGTCCAGCTGTGAATTGTCGGTGACCTCTGTGCACTACTCGGAATTTCATAATCTTGTTTTGACCGCTTGACGAAAATTTACAAACGAGTAATGCAAAAGGCCAAAATATGCAAGTTTATGCAACTTTTCAAAAATATGCAGTGAATGCCCAAATATGCAATATATGCAATCACTAATTAGCGATAATTAACTCTTATCTGTGTAATTCGTCCACATAATTGGCTATAGCCAAAGATATGCAAATATTAATATATATGTGCTTTGCATATAATCCGCTCTTTACTCTGTACTATGAATTTCGTCAAAATTGGATAAACCGTTAACTAAATTTGAAATTCTTAAATGACTTCAGAAACGATTCAAATTATTTTGTATTTTCTATAAAGTATTTCTCAAAAGCCGCTGTAACAATTTTCGATACATTTACAAAATTATATTTTCCCGTCGAGAAAGATTTCTTCTGAACAACATTAAGAATTAAAAAAAAATCTAATTTTAAGAAGCTTGTTCAACTGAAACCCATCTTTGATCAACTTAGCTTTGAAAACAAATGCAATAATTCAAATGATGTTTGTTAATGCTAATAGTGTTTGTAAGCGACACATTAATAAGTTTCTGGTGTTTGAATTTGATTCTGACTTTTAGAACTTCGATTTTGAAATGGCGTTTGTCGTTGAAAATCCGTCCAAGTTTGATTAGCGTGCGATCCTACAATCTTTATGCGCTGAGGGTGTGCAGCCATTGCAGATTTATACGCGAATGCAAGCAGTGTATGGAAATTCATGTATTCCGTACCCAACTGTGAAGGAATGGTGCCGAAAATTTAAGAATGGAAAAGAGGGGAATACGGATGAGCCTCGAGCAGGTGCACGGTGTACTGCATTAACAGAAAACAATACGGCATGTGTGGAAGGCCTTTTAAGAGAAAATCGTCGGATTTCAATTAGAGAAATTTCAACAATTGTTGGTGCGAGTGTAGGATCTGTCCATAGTAATTGTTCGTAATCTGGGTTACAGCAAAGTTTCTTCGCAAGTGTTTCCACGTCTCTTGTCTAATGAACAAAAATGCTTGCGAATGGGCTTATCTCTGCAACACCTCACAGCCTATAGGCAAAATGGTGATTACTTTCTTCTGTCAATAGTTGCTGGTGCCATTAGTACGAGCTATCCAGTAAGTTATCGTGTAGTGGAAAAAATTTAATTCACCACCACCGAAGTAGTTTAAAGCACAACCTTCTGCAGGCAAGGTAATGTTAACATTCTTTTCGACCATGGAGGATCCTCGTTGATAGAGTACAAGGAACCTGGAGTAAATATCAATGCAAATCTGCACAATGAAACTTTGAACAAGCTTCATCAAGCAATAAGACGGAAACGTCCAGGGAAACTTACGCATGGGGTCATTTTGCTGCAGGACAATGCTAGGCCTCATGTTGCTAATGTGGTAAAGGAAAATCTTCAACGAAAGAAATGGAGGGGTTCAGAGCATGCATCCTAGTGCCCGAATCTGTCGCCTTGCGATTTCTATATTTTTGGACCGTTGGAAAGGGCGTTAAAAGTCGGAATTTTTAGTCGACGCAGAAGCACAGATAGCTGTGGAATACTTCTTCAATCAGCAGCCACAAGAATTCTATGAGCAGGGTATACGTCGGTCAGTAAATGCCTTAACTGTGACGGTAATTATTTGTAATTAAATTGTTGAATAAATTTTTTATAAAGTAAAGATGAGTTTCAATTGAACACACCTCGCATAATGCACGTTTACTCAAAAACCGATCTTAAAAAAATGTAAAACGCAGATTGAATACCAATAAGGCTGTACAGTAGGTACCTACAGTAATCATGCATAGAAGTTTGAACTTCAGTTTTATTTCGATGGTTCCTTTTTTTCGTTTACCACAGTAGCCATGATTTTAATTGTAACTATATTAATTAATAATTATGAATAAATTATAAATATAGCAGTATCTCAGCCGACCTCTGTGATTAGCGCATTTGCCTTTAGATCCGAGGGACGCGGGATCGAACCTGGCCGAGGTCGTTGAGATTTTTCTAGCGGGGAAAACTCTGAGAGTGCGCCTTCTGTCGGATAAGAAGTAAAGCCATAGGTAAATCACTACTGGAGTTGAAATTACCCCAGATAGGCAAAACTCTTAGTTAGGGTGTAAAATAAGTCAATGATGGCTGCAGTGCTTAGAGATGCTTGCAAAACCACGTCCTAGATCTCGCTCTTTCAAATACAATACAATACAATAACAGTATCATTCTTCGCCTATCGCAATATCATAACAATCTGAATTATTTCGTGTTTGCTTGAAACTATTATTATAGTCAACAATAATCCCAAAAATTTACGAATAAGTCATAAAAATCGCAAATGTAACTTTTGTATACTGGGTATTGGGATTCTAACACGCAATTAATTAATTTTAAATTAAAACTTTCAATAATTTTTTTAGAAAACCGCCATAATATCTTTAAATTATAATCAAATCTGTTGTCCACTGGTTAAAAAACAAACATGGATTCGTGTTTTAAAAATGTTGTGACGTCATAACACGAAAACGACTACATTCAAGTGTAAAATTTCTTTAGATGCTAGTACGTAAAGACAAACTTTGTGAAAAATAATCCTTGGAAATTTTCTTTTTTTAATTTAAGATTAGTATCTAGCATAACGCGGCGCCTGTCTCCCACGAGGATTGATCACTATGGGAGAGTAGATCAACAACCCCCCTTAGGGAGAGGCCCTTGCCCAACAATGGGATGTTGCGGGTTAAAAAAAAAAGAAAAACCTAGCATAAAGTCGTAGTACCCTTACTCTCTATTCAATTTGTACACATGAAGTGCATATTTATAGGTAATAGAAATAGAAATTTACGAACAGGTACGTAAGTCGACATTGACTAAAAAATAAATATTAATACAGTTTTAAGTAAAACAAAAATACGTATTTTTTTATTTGCGATTTTACTACTTTCTAACGATTCATCAAAATTTTACAGGTAAATAGAGCCCTGTAGATTATATCTTTGTATATATACAAAGCTTACAAAACCTCTTCGCCAGTGATGCAGTTGCACGTACGTATGTTCTTTAATAATATTTTAATTGTTTTTTTCTACAGCTGTCAAAAAAACGTGACATTTATGTATCGCTATCAAGTTGCAAAGTTTGTCATTTTTGGTAATGAAAAATAGTATATTTTCATTAGGAGTCTGGAAATAAGGATTTTTCCGTGCGCGCGTGACAAATTCTCGTGTGAGGCGAAGCCGAACACGGGAAGTCATGCAAGCACGGAAAAATCCATTTCTGGACGTGTAATGAACGATACTTTTTATTATACTTATCTGAAAACAACGCAAAAAAGGATAAAAAGTAAATTTAGAACATTTTATTTTCAAAGTAATCATAATAAATCGTAATAGTACCAAACATGATTAACATTTCCATAGCAACGATATATTTATTATCGGCATTGTTTTATTTTCTGTCAGTTTAATTCATGTTAGTTTTAAAAAATGTATTCGGAAGAAAATTCAGATATTCCTATGAACATATTAGAGCTAGCGGCACAAGCCAGTGCTGATTTGTTACCAGCAAAATCCAGGATTTAGCGCACGGAAAAAAAACGGAGATCGGGAAAAATTTTCCGTGCGCTGTTCTGAAAATGTCACCTTTACGTCTTTGTAAAAACAGATGAAAACAATGTGTTTTCAGATAAGTATAATAAAAAAATATTTTTTCACAGTGAAAAAATATTTTTTTTTCACTATGAACACGAAATTAGATTGACAGTAACAGAAATGAAGAGAAGAATAACCAGAGGTAATTTTAATGAAGTTTAATGGTTTTATTAATAATCTAATTACAAAATATAAATAACACTCCCAATAATTACTTTGAAAAATGAAATAGTTAATTATTACTGTTACTTTCTTATTTTTTTGACTGCTGTAGAAAAAAAGTTGTTTGTATTTCGTGCACAATTCGTGTTTTAATGGTGCTTTCGAATGAGTTTTGAGTCTCGACCTAACGGTCTCGACTAAAACTAACATTCTCATGCGCCATTAAAAAAACACTCATTTTGCGCACTTAATACAAAAATAACTATTTAAAATGCTGGCATACGATTTATATCTGTATTCCCAAATGGACGGAAAATGTTACAGGAAGATAGTAAATCATGCTTACTTGATTAGAGTTTGTATACAGGGTGTCCCACCGTGATTGCATAATACTTCACCAGGGTATTCTTGGGTGAAAAAGAAGCAGAACATCCTAGTAGACATATATTCGGAAATAAACACTAATTTTTTTACCACGAGATATACAAGCTGGTGAATTTTTCGACGCTCTGTCTTGCCGATACCACTTGCGCTTTTGAAGGGTTACTAATGGCGATGCGTCTAGCATATCTTCTAAATTTGTTTACAAAGGCAAATATCCAGACCCATATAAATGTCCATCAATACAAAATTGGCCCAGAACCGCATTATCTAAAAGGCCAGCATATACGTTCAATATAGAACTTGCGGCTAGTCTCTCTTATTAAACGAGGATTTTCTGTTGCATAGCGATAAAGATTTTTCCTGTTAAACACTCCCAAATTTGTAAATAAAGACTCATCAACCCATAGTATTTTTCCGGAAAAAAAGTGGATCTTGCTGCAGTTTTTCAGGAAACCAGTAACAAAAGTCCAATCTTTTATTATCATCACCAGGATGAAGAGTTTGTACAGGTGTGAATTTATTATTACGGTACTTTTGTTTTTTATTACTTTCCTCACATACGGAATCACACTTTTGAGAACCCTTCGGTTGGAGTTTTCTAGATCAATCGCTAATTGAGCAAGCGCATTCACTTCATTGGCAATCATTCCTTTTATTTGCGGCCCTCGCGGTATTCTATACCTGCAACAATCTATCTATTTTGATATTAAAACAAATCATTTGTTACCTGTAGTTTTATTTATTTTTAAAACGGCGCGCACTTTGAAAATTTAAATAATCATCTGCTGTTTTTGAGTTTGTTATCTCGCTAGTTAGATCATTAAAATGTTTGCAGTATTTAAAGAGTTTAAATGACAATTAGCAATACAATCTCGGTTACCTTATTGTTTCAATTGTTTTTCAAAGCCAACATGATTTAATGAAATTATTTATAATAATATTCAAATTTCAATAAGGATTTTTGGAGAAGAAGGTTATGTTGGTTATCAATTTGAAAAGCTTTGCTTTTGTCTATCTAATGGTATGATATTCCAATATGACGGCCATAAGAAATAAAAAAGTTGACCACCGCAGTTTTAAATCTACAAGGCCTAGAAAATTTATGTTAATGTCATTCAACTCACAGTAACCGAAAACATTAAATTACGAAGTTTGATTGAAATCGCCTCAATGGTAGAGAAGATAATAAATTATTCCTGAAATTACAATTTTCAGTTTTTTCGTGATAAATCAGAAACGAATCATAATATCCCGGATTTCTTTTCAAATCTAGATACGGTTTTTGTCTATGGTTTAGCCGATGGAAATTTGTTGTTATGATCACGTTTGCATAGAGACGACATCCCGATAGACATTTACCGTACCATCAAGTGTTTGCAGGAGCTTTCCAACGTGTTCGAGAAACGAGCAAATGTTAGACCCGTACAATTCGAAGAAGCATTTTTGCTAAGGTTGAGGCATATCCAACAACCAGTACAAGGCGAATTGCCACCATGGAAAATACTAGCAAAAGCATTGTTTGGCGAATTCTGTAGGAGCAATCCCTACATTCCGTTCACTATCAACCGGTGCAAGTTTTAATCGAAGGCGACAATGAAAGCAGAGCGTTTTGTCGTTGGGCTATACTTCAAGAACAAGTAAACGTTCATTTCTCTCAGGAATATTTTATTTACCTACTATAAGCCACTTTTGCCAGAAACGGGCTTTTTAAACACCACAATGTGCACATATGAAACGATGAAAATCCCTATGCAATAGTTGAGACACGTCATCAAAGGTGTTTTTCTATCAACGTATGGGCTGGAATTATAGGAAATCAATTACTAGGACCCACTCATCTAAATGCTTATTTTATGCATGATGGAGCACCTGCACATTATTTCGTAGAAGTAAGAAATTACTTAAACGAAACGCTGGGCAATAACTGGATTGGTCAAGGAGGTTCGCCAGATCTAAATCCGCTTCATTTTTGCATATGAGGTTGCTTAAAACAATTATTTAACTATAAACATATTCAAGACCTAGATGATTCAAGAATTAAAATTAGCAATGCTATTACTCAAGTCAGACAAGTTCCGGGGATTTGTGAACGAACACGAAGTTCTTTTAGGAGAAAAATTCGTACATGTGCTAGTGAAAAGCCACATCAAACATCTCTCGTAACAGTTTGTTTTAGTTAGTCATTTATTACTTGTAAACTATTTCGAAACTATGCCTTGGCGAATATATGTCTACGAGGATTGTTTGCTTGTTTTTGATCCAAGAATACCCTGGTCAAGTATTACGCAATCAAGGTGAAACACCCTGTATTTTGAGTTATGGACTTTTTAAAAAGTATATTATTTTTTGGATTATATGTTTAACATTTTTCTCGTATATTTTAGAAGACAGTTACTTAAATATTGTATTGATATTGAACTTAAAGGTGCCTTTGCATTAAGAGAATGATGCCGCACTTCCATACTTGGGCCTTCGTGTTTATAATTTTTCGCGTTTAATGTAGCATAAAATAAAATCTAAAAAACCCATATTTATGCATGTTTATTACAGATACTTATGAGTATTTTTTAAGAAAATGTAAGGGTGGCTGATAAAAAAATTTAAATGTAAAATGTAAGCCATTTGTTTATTTTTTGCTATGGTAATTGAAATGATAATATAAGGAAGTTGTTACGGGTATGCACAGAACTATTCACGTAGAGTTAGTAAGACATAGTTTACCAAACATAGAAGAACAACAATTTAAAGAAGAAACAATAAATGCGAATCCACGATTAATTTAAATTCTAAATAGATATTGCGCAAGGTCTAGGCGTTTTGTTCAAAATTACTTTTCGCGAATGCCTAGATGTTTCATTGCGACAGCAATACTAATTACATTGTAAAAATTACTGAAACGCCAATTCAGGCTATTGCGGCGTAATTCTTATATTTAAAACAATATTCATATTTATCTGAATTATTAAAAACGACAATAAGATTGTTGATGTATATCAATTGTAATTGAAATTCAGTAGCTTAACTCTGTTAAAAAATGTAAAACGCAAGCTTCTATTTCGTAATAGAAATTATGTACAAAAGTTTACCTTAATTGGATAGGACATTTTGTTTAGAAATAAGTAAATCATACCTTCTTCTAACTATGTTAGAAAAGTATAATAATTTCGCTGTTACTATGGATATTTGCAAAAATCAAAAAATGGTGAATAATGAAATTGCTTCTACAACCTGTTCGACGAAATTCTATAAAATTTCTTCCATGACCAGCCAACCAGCATTGCATATTTATTTGATTGCTTTTAAATAATTGTTGTGTATTAACCAGAATTAATTACTATTTGATAAAGAATAACGAGAAACTTTGTCAACTTTGTCAGAAATTGCTAGAATAACATATTATTAAGCTTTTAATAATTTTTGCCATTGTAGCAATTAGTAACCGTAGGATCGTAAAATTAACCACGTTTTTCAGTGGTATTTTGCAAACATTTTATTGAAAGAGGTATCTACATACGTCTTTTTTGTATAAATCATGGATATGTATGCTAGTAAGAGATGTTTGGAAATTGACTAGGTTGGATCACTGAAATTTTTACTACCATTTCAGGGATCTAAAAATGATATTTATTAAATTGGAAAGGTGTTTGTCTTACCATGTTCTTTTATATGCAAATTAGCCTTCTGAACTAAAACTACTTCAACAAATAACTTCCTAATTTTAATTAGTTGTGGAAAAAGACATTTTGGCAGGTAGGATCAATGTCCTTAAAATATATATGTTTCTCTATTTTTGTAAACTTGGATATGCCACTAGGTTATATACAAACTAAATTGCGCTCTATATTAGATAAACTAAATTCCGAATATTTCGAAACATGATAGGCCGCTTCGAAAACCAAAATTGTATTTACTTATTGATTAATATGCTTTACGAGGAAGCAAGGAAAAAACAACAGTTAACAAAATTGAATAAACGGTTAGGAATTTTTAGCAATGAATGTGGTACGCTCACAACAAAACTAATTCAAGTATGTTGCTCATTTCTTCCCTACTGTTCATATTAAGTCTTACAACAAAATAATGAGGTGAATGAATAATTGAAAAGTGACTGTTACAAAATTACAATTAACCACAATTACATTTTAAAAGCGCAGCGATAACTACGAATGTTAGAAGTAAATTAATTTGCATTTTTTAAACACTTTTAAGTAACTATTACGGGATATAAACTCTTAAAATTTAAGTAACATGTAAGTAGTAATAATTAAACAAATCTTTCTCACATGGTACAATTATTCTGAAAGTATTTTTGCGGGCAATCGACTCCAAAGACAGGCAGTTTGATAACGAACCACATCCTGATTTCAAAACAGAATGAAATTTGTAAACATTTTGAGCAGATCTCTGCTCACGTGACTTACATCCTATAATTCCATTCGTTGTACAAATCACGTTGAGCAGCTCGAATTTGAATATAAGGCGAATTTTTTTAACAAATCGCCAGTTCCACAGTTCATTGGAATTCTCTACTGCTTGTACTCTAGGTAACAATACTCTTCTGAGATTTAATTATTGTCATTAGTTCTGTATTCCAATTACAGCAAATTCAAAAACTTTAAAATGGCCGATAAGAAAAATCTTCTTCTGTTGTTCGATCGTCCCCAGGAACCGGCATTCGTTGCCAAGGGAGAGAAGAAGGCTGTCTTCGACATTCCTGATGAATATTTGGTAAGTAACTAGTTATTTCAATTGTATCAATTTAAACCTATAGACGTTCTATTAAAAATTTTTCTACAGTACTTCTGTTAACTGAAAACTCATGATTTAATATTACATGCTTTGCACCTAAAAATTAAACCGTCGTCCGCTGTGCCGTAATACATCAAAAAATTGTACAGAAACCATTGAATCAATTGAGTTATCGTATCTTTTAAATTGATTTAAATTACCTAGGATTCTTTATGCTCCTAATAAAGCAAGTAAATATATCAATTTGTTTATTTAACGTCGCCCTACTTCAATGTTTAGTGAGTATGTAATTATGTTGCAGTTAGTTTTTCAAAATTTAATTATGTACATACGCAACACATTTAGCTTAAATTTTCCATGGCTGCAAAATTGTTGGTTTGAATCCACCAAAAATCAAACACTAGTGTTGTCAGCAAATTTAGATTTTAAACGTGCCATGATGTTACTAAATAATTAATTTTTTCTAGGCCGACCGCTACAAACCAATTGGTGTACAGCTCTTTAGTCGTTTTGGTGAAGAAGCAGGCGAAAGAATTGCCGTAGCCAAAATTGCACTGCCAGACTTGGGCGAAATTTTAGAACTTGGCCGCCATGAAAACTTCTCGCTGTTTCTTCCTAAGCACCGCAAGCTTGCAGGACGACTTATTAACATCTTCATGGGTAAATTACATTTTATGAGCATATTATGATTATTATCTAATTATTTTCAACTATTGTTTCAAAGTAATTATAAATGTTGTTTTTTGTGCTCACATGGTGCAATTTTTCTAGGAATGCGTAACATAGACGAGCTCCAGTCGATGGCTGTGTATGCTCGTGACCGAGTAAACCCTTACATGTTCAACTACTGCCTATCCGTTGCCCTCCTTCACAGACCCGATACCCAAGACTTGGACGTGCCCTCTTTCATGCAATCGTTCCCTGATAAATTCGTCGATAGCAAAGTATTCACAAGGGCCCGTGAAGAAGCTACCATTGTTCCAACAGGATCTAGGGTAAGTCTTTAGATTTAAACACGACACATTTCTTTAAGAAAAAAAAATTTATGAACGCTCATTTACAGATGCCTATTGAAATTCCAATTGATTACACTGCGTCTAATTTGGAAGATGAACATCGCCTAGCTTATTTCCGCGAAGATATTGGTATCAATCTCCATCATTGGCATTGGCACTTGGTGTATCCATTCGATGCGGCCGTTGAAATTGTCAACAAGAACAGACGTGGCGAACTCTTTTACTACATGCATCAGCAAATCATAGCCAGGTAATATTAAAAGTGTGGTGGTAGCTTAGCTGGTAGAACGCCAACTTTCTGAGCAAACGTCAAATACGCCTTGAGTTCGAAGCCACCAAACTTCATCAAGTCCGCTGATAAAAAGCAAGTGCTACAACCCGCCATATACCATTCCAATCCGACATTGGCTTCTACCTACCTCTTCCTAAAACCTCTGATTATCTGTCGCCCGGATTTGTATGTATTTGTATAAGAAGACGGTGGAGAAGAATATCATTGCCCAGTTATATAACGCAAAGGATATTAAATATGAATTTTAAAATTGATTAAAAAAGTGTAATAGCAACCAATAATCATATTTTAAAACAGATACAACATGGAACGTCTCTGCAACAAACTGAAGCGGGTGACCCGTTTCATTGACTGGCGCAAACCCATCGAAGAGGCATACTTCCCTAAACTGGACAGCTTGGTCGCCAGCCGAGCGTACCCTGCAC
>JABXWE010040081.1:0-16166 GCA_014611495.1 Limonius californicus
TCATTTATAAATGACATTATGACTGTCAATTCTAACATATGGGCTAACCATACCCTGATAAAAATTTCATCCTGCTAGAGGTTTTTTTAATGAACATACTGTAGTTGTTAATAATACAATGGCCTTTCTTGGCAGCATCTTCAGTACTTGACCAGTTATCAGATCATACGCTGGTGCCTTACGGTAATTTAGCTTCTTTATCTCAGACTGAATCTCTGCTGGCGAACAAGGTTTGACGAGTAGTCACATCTGGCAGGGAATTTCTAGATATTCCTCAATAGATTTGTCAGCTATTTTTGATAGAAAGGGTTGAAGTACATTAGATGAGTGCTCAGCAAACGTCTCAGATTTTTCCCTACTACATCTTGCTCAGTCTCCATTAGTTTTTCGTATAGGTGGTAGTTTGTGGCAAGGTATTGGACTGATCGATTTAAGTCTTCCGGCTGTTTTATGAGCAGTTTAAGATCAATTTTGTTCTCAATATATTGTTGGAATATAGCCAGTCAGTTAGCCAAAACTTATGTATCCGTTTTAGCATCCACTAAAGAGGTACGATCATGTATAATTGTAATTCTGGATACAGAAATCTGATACACCAATGGCAGCATACATATTTCCGTCTACATTTCCAAAGATCAAGGGGATATTGTAGATTCTTCCTAACTTTGTAGTTCGTTAAAAAGGTCAGCAAAGATTGGATGTTTTGGCCTTTTTAATATATCACTTTTGTATAATAAAACGTTATTTTTCATGTTTCATCTTCTAAATTAGCCTTAAAATTAATATCTGCTTTATATAAAGCTATCAAAAAAAAGATATATGATAGCAATCTAATTATTTATAGCAAAGTTTCTCTCCTGTTATTTTTCTGAATCCATCACTGCATAGCTAGAAAATGAATTGTAAGCGCAGTCGCAATCCATAAAAGAAGATATATCCAACCATTTAAAATAACAACTGAACTAAAGTTTACTTCAAAATTATATAAAAAAGCAAATATTTTTATATAGCATCGGATTGTCACGCCGTATATAACAAATTTGTAATGGTTTTCACCCATCATAGATTTTTTAGGTTATGTTTTATGTTCTATTTCTAATAATGTAAAGTGCGAATGGTAATATTTGCGGGGATATCCGAACGGTCAGTGCCGCACCCGGCTGCCACTTAAACCTGTTTAAGGTAGTTAGGCGCGCTAACCCAGAGGGCCGATGGTTTTAGGTACTCTCAGAGGCACAACGAAAGTAGTGTATTAGCGTAGATTTTCGGGCATCCACCGATCGCTCGGATTGTTGCTTAACTTTGAATACTGTTTGACCAGTACTCACACTTGTCCTCCATGCTGCTCTCTTCCATTAAAAAAAACTTTTTCTATTATTTAAACGATGATACATCTGAGTTATTCTGCATATAACTGGTTGTATAATTATTGTAGTAACAGCTACGTTTTCAAAACGGCAGTTAAATCTAGCGCCACTATCAATATCATCTGAAACATCCTAATAATCTACGAAATTATAAATTTGCTTGAAAAGGAAGCAACAATATAATTATATTGCTTAGTTATCAGAAATATTAACACCGCGCATTATTTAGGTAACGCGCAACTTATTATAATTTAAATCATATGAAAGCGCAGAATTGCCGTAGAGTATAACAAAAAGGCTTTTATGTTACGAAGTAGGTATATCACGAGAGGGTTGTCTCTAGTACAATGAAGTTATCATTAACACTTCAAAACATAATGAACCCCAGATGTTCTCTACATAACGCTAACGTGAGAGTAGGCAATTATTTGTGATCAACACTTCGTGTCACTTCTAATCAGTGCTTGTGAGGTACAAAGAGTGTTTTCACGCAAGGATAACTACTTGCTCAGTTCATTTTGCGTTGCTATGATTTATGGCGCGTAGTAGACCTCATGCAGGGGCTCGAAAACTGCAAGAACGTTGCATTATGTTGGCCATTGTTAGGAAACATAAGGTGAACATTGCGACTAACGAGGTCACCCAGCTGCCATTTGCACAAATCATTGATTTCAAAAGTATCCAATTCGTATTCGATATTGACCACTATTTTGTGATTGTTATGTTTAATACTAGAAACAAAAATTGTATCCGGATTTTTTGTTTTAAGGAAGTTATAATGTAGTTAAATTAATTGAAATATGTTAGTAAAGTTACAAATGGCTCAGTCAATTCGTACATTACTAATATTACATCCTGGTGGATTCGAGATTGTAATTAATCTATTACAAAATTTGCCTGTATATTTGAGGTAGTGTTATCGATTTATTTATTTATTTAAATATTTTGAACAAGTGTCGGAATTATATTTGTTAGCTGACGACCTTTTTATTACATGATGTAATATGTGTGGTTGTTTAGAGTAAAGCGCTGTGTGTCCAGAATGAATTATTAGAGCTGTGTGTATTAAATTTAAAAACTCTGTGTTCGTTAATGGTGTTGTGTGCTCTTAATTAAACATCGATCTGTGTTTTTAGTTCTGATGATATGTGATTAAAGGTGTAGGAGCCCCTGAAAAACGCTACTAAAAATCGATTTATTATTTATCCACATTTCGAGATACAAAAGTTAGTGGTGATGGAGAAAATTCTGTTTGTGGGATATTAGGAAGAATTTATAAAAAAAATAAGTCGATTTATTAGTAACATCGTCGTTATTTGTAACTTTTTTAAACATCTCTTGAACACACATAAACTTCAGTATGGGGGACAGGATCTGACGTATTAGAACTGTTTTTAGTAGATTGTGATTACTCAAATAATAACCACAAAATCACAAATATAAATAATTAACTCTGCAACATTAAATCCAAGAGGAAGGTAGGTATACGAGATAAGGAAACGACGAACGAAACCTTCTTACTTTTTGCTTGTGATAAAATTTGTTTAACAGCAACAAAGCACGAAATTGGTCAAGATAATAGATAAGCTAATCACGTCACTTTGATTTTCCTATCTTTCAAATAATAATCTTTATAGCCTTAGCATAAATTATCGAATAAGCGGAGTAATAACAAACACGAGGGTCGTTTATTAAGTAAAAATCGTGCAGGTGACCTGTAATAGATAATAAAATACAAACTTACTGATCTGTCGATAAATATTGAGCAGTTGTACTTACCGGGGTCGTCCAGCCCGCTACACCTAAATTGGGATTCGAACACGATACTGAAGTTCATCTATCGGCTACCTGATGTGACCGTAGTTACTCGTAATCATAGATAAATTACTAAAATTATGCATATGATTCGGTGAACCAATCCCCCGAAGGGAACTCTTAAACTAGACTATGTCCAGCCAGTTACTGTATTATTTACAAGAGCCGCGAGGGGACATGCCCCTCACTACATGCGGAAGGTAGTTGGCCAATCGCCTGCCTAGAAGTCAGCCAATGCCATCCTGGCATTGAGGTAACATTCATAATAATAAGAATAATAATTCGACATAGGCGCCTTTACGATACCACCTCTGTCAGCTGACTACCTTCCGAATGATTAGGTTAATAATGATTAAACATGCCACACACATTATTTAATCATATAGCTAGTTATATTTACTATGCTACTGTTTTCAACAACTACTCCATAGATACACCAATCTTATATAATGACAATAAGACACAGTGCATGTAAACCACATACAAAGCAAGTAGATAATACCCAACCACTTGGGTAAACACAGATAATACTTGATGGGATATAAACCATAACCTCACCAGCGCAATACATGCAACGCCACTGCTTATATTACCTGAGCTTGCCATTACAGCCCATATTTATATATAAAATGGCAACACTAATATTGCTACCGTTCTTTCGCTCATTCTGCTAGCCCTTGTTTTCCCTTGAGTTTCCAAGAACTACTTGGTCTGCCCAGTCCCTCGTTCAAACTTTTTCGATTCGTACTGGATGTTGTTATGAGCTGACATAAGCTATGTATACTTTCGTAAATATTTATTTATTTGTTGTATATTTCAATATTATTCACAGTAGATGAAAAGCACTGCCTGACACAATTTATTATAACTCAAAATTCTTCTTTTTACAATGAAAATATGTCTTAAACTATTTTTGAACACAAATCCCGTTGACATCCAAGCTTCATAACCCAATCGTGAAATAAATCTGCCCTCTGTTCCTTAAACCAATCGGTAATAGGTTAGTGAATGTCGACATTGGTCATGTGTTTTCCTTTAATTTCAGGAAGAGATTAAAGTCATATGGCATTAGATCAGGACTGTACGGAGGATGGTCTAACACCTTCCATCATAACTTTTCTGCCGTATTTTGAGCAAGGTGAGGATGCACGCTACCGTGAAGACACACCCCCTTAGTGGGCAGGTCATGCCGACGTATTTATACAACGCCTGTAATTTTTTTAGGTATCGCAGTACCTTTATATATTAATAGTTTCTCCTCCAGGTAGATAATCAGTCAGCAAATTACCTTCTCGGTATCAAACAACCATTGCCATTACTTTCATGTACAAAGATGCTTTTTTAAATTTTTTGGAGTTCTGGTTTGGTAGTGTCATTTAAGAAACTGTCGTTTAGTTTCAGGTGTGTAGTGAGACACCCATGTCTCATCTCCCGTCACTAGACACTCCAAGAATGCATCCCCATATGTACAGTAACGATCAAAATGTGCTCGAGAAGCCGCCATTCTCTTATGTGTGTGTTTTAGTGTGAACATTCTTGGGACCCACCCCGCACAATTCCTTGGTGATGACAGATGGGCAGCCAGAGTTTGCTTCATCATGCACGTTTGATCTATATTCATTGAATAAACGAAATATCGTCTGAGACACTCATGACTTCAGAAATATTTGACAAATCGTCAACTTGCGTTGTAATATGTGCAAATGATTCTTACTTTAAAAATGAGCCCGAATTATGTGCACTTTTGATCCCAATGTGAATATACTTACTGTAAGTTTGTAGCTGGAAAAATAATAGCGGTACCAACTTTTAAGTATTAGAATGAAATTTATATTTTGATTTTCTGCTCTAATAGCGATAAAATAATTTCTTAAAATTTTATAAAATTCAGCAAATGCTTCCCAGACGAGTGTCGCCAATAAGTAAACAGATACAGACCATCTAGACCTTTATTACTTCATAAAAAACGCTTTACAATCGCCTTCCAAAAATATGAATTAGATTTGAATCAACTGTTTTCTTCTAAAAATGTTTGCTCGTACTATGATTTTAATGCATATGTGCTACAAGAAAGTAAAGTATATATTAACCGAATTAACGGCTTCTAAGTAGATGGGAGTTTAAGTAACAATAATTTTCAAAAATGTTAGGAATTTTCAAAGAAAACATTTAAAGCTAAGGAGTTTGCAAAAAATATCAATTGATGTAAGTCTCCCTATTAATTTCCCGTTATAAAACTGTATATTGCTGTTACCAAAAATATATCTATTCTATCGCGATGATGCTCTAGCTCTTAAATTTTGTCACACATATGCATAACATACAGGCATTTTTAAATACGAATTTTTGAATTTCTATTGGTGTAAAACGAATATTTTCCGAAAAATCTGAATATCATATTTTTTACAATACAAAAATTCTTTGTGTAGTTCAGTTAACAGCAGCGATAGGTAAAATTAATTTGGTTGTTTCTTAAGTAATTGATCCAAAATGCCCCTAAAACTGTAAACATCTTCTAGCAAATTAGTATTATACAGTATGTAAAATACAGCTCCAAAGTTATCTGAGAAATTTTATACAAAGTCATTAAAATTCATAACAGGTTTCTAGGCTTATCTCATTGAGCACGACCTTCTCTAGCGAGGCTCTTAATGAAAATTAAGTTACAAACTTGTAAGTCCTGAATACACAGAATTTCCCAATTTACTTACTGCATGAGCTGCTACATCCATAAATAGCTAATTCAGTGTGCATTTCGGACTTCCTCGTCCACGGGCGTTAACAACATACGGCTTTGTATCGAATTTGCCCCGCAATAAACAAGCAAATTTCACACTAGGATTAGTTTATTATTTTACAAAGCCCCATGAACCCTCTTCAGCAGGGATACGTTCTTGACAGTGTACCGACTGGCCTGTAAATCCAGATTATATCGTGTAATAAACTCATCAGCCTGCATTAGGGAATTATGTACATTTTTTTCTTTATTCGGTACAAAATTTCCATGAACATTTTGAATCTGGTCTTTGTTAAAACGAAACAAATTTTGCCACACAAAATTGAATAAGGAAGGAAAGCATGATTGTATCGAAAAGATTCGGTTTTCAAATCTGTTTTAAATAATTAAAAAGCCGTGTCCGCTCGTGTACCGCTGCAAGATTATGGTTAAATATTTAATGCAATTGCATTTGCAAATTGCTATTCCGAGTTTAAACAGAATCTGGAAATACAGTTAATTAGTGTGCTTCTGAATGCCAGCACGTGAAACACAAACAAGCAATTGAAATGCTGTTTTCATTATGTAAAATAAAAGTGTTAATATGCAAATTCAAATTAAATTAGTAGAAATAAATTGGCTTCGATTTGCTTAGTTTCTAGGTAACCTAAACACTGCGAATTTCTGAAAATATTACGTCCACGTTGTATATGGTACAAATTTTGGGGCTTTGGAGTTATTAGCTGTCAAACTTTAAACGTTTTCCCCCATAAACGTGCAGATTTTAGTTTTAAAATGTACATAATTTGCAAAAGTTGTTTAAATGGTTATATATACACTATTTAAATGAATATGAAATGTGCTTTCATTTGATATATAAGTTACACATGTTTTTTTGTAATATTTATACAAAACATACGCCTACCTGATCAGAAACGTTTTTGCAATTTGTCGAAAATCGGTGATATTAATTTTTTTTCATAATTGTGTAAGCTTTTATCCTGGAATCTCAATGGGAACATAGTGAAAAAATAATTTCCATCGGCGACTTTACTGAAATGGCCAATCTTGCTTGAAACAAGAAAATCGCAGTTTGTTATTATGACTAACACAATCTGACTTTAAAAATTGGCTCCTACAATGAAAAATTTAGTAATTTGATATAATTTTGGTATAATGTCAGTCACCACAAAAAAGAACTACCTACAAATATTTTATTTCATTAAAATCGGTGATGTGAAGGTTCAAACATAAGTTAACTTGATATAGAATGACCCATTCGCTTTTTGTATCATTAACAAGAATATAATTAAAAACTACAAATACAAGAAATAGGATTATTTATGATTACATATATCGTTATTAATTACATTTTTTAAATATCTGTGTGAGCATACATAAATTTCAGTATGGGGCGGCAGGGTCTAACATTATTTATATTTTGTTCCTTAAATTGTAATTAATTTTTAAAAGTCAGGTTTACAATTTTTGTAAATAATAGTCGTATCTTCGACATTTTTACTTCGTTAGTCCTTAAACTTCGTAACTTCCAGCAGTGAGTGTTTCCAATTACAGCCGCTTTTAATAGATTATGGTGTATAGTATTGAATTGTATTGTTTTCCAAGCATCTCTAAGCACTGCAGCCGTCATTACTTAAATAATAATCACAAATTCATATATGCTCAGTTTCATATGAAATGTATCACCCATTAAAAATAAAGCTATTTGTTAAAATAATGTTTTAGTATTGCGTAAGAAATGATCACTATTTCCATTAAAAAAATCAAGTAGTTCTGGTGTTCGTCTACTGTCTCTCATCAACTTGTTGCTTAGAAACAAAACAATATCTAGTAAACATTAATTAGTTGTTTCGAGATTTTCTTGCATTTTGTTACAGAATTAATGTTTTAGAATGCCTCCAGTAAGACAAAGTAGAAATTTTAACCACATTTCCGATTTTGATAGAAGTCGAATTATCGGCATGAAAGAAGCTGGGCTTTCTTTTCCTGAAATTGGTAGAAGAGTAAATCGAGACCTCACTACAGTTGCACGAATACGGTCTACTTGGTCATAAGAAGGCATTCAGGGACATCGTTCATCTGGTAGACCTCGATGTAGCAGTAATGTTCGTCAAGATTCTTCGAAGACTTTTTAACGTTTTGCAATATGTGAAGGAGTTTTAGTGTGCTGATCTACCAAGGATTTTCTCTCAGAAGACACCTACAACGACAAATAATATTGTTAAAAACAAAAACTACGTTCCTTGTTATGACTTTGTTTTAGTTACGTACATAATACTATGAATAATAGTTTTAATTTATATAAGAAAAATTATTTAACTAGGGTGCATAGCGGAGCGCTGCGGACGCCGGTCAAAAGGTATTCGTAGTCCAGCACAACCGCGCTGGTCAGTAGATGGTGGGGTGGACCAATATAGTGGCATATGCAACCGGTCGTGCTTCGGAGGGTACGTAAAACCGTCGGTCCCGGTTGTCATACAAACATCGTTGACAATCGTAAACCTTGTAGTGGCACTTCTCTTCTCTGTTCGACGGGTTAGGTTAGCCTCCTGCCCGGCATACGTGCAAAGAGGGCTCACAGAACCTACTCTGTTGTAGGTAATTAACAGGCCATAGGCCTATATACAGAAGAAGAAGAAGATTTAACTAGCCAATTTGCTGCAAGCTCGACAAAATATTTTGTCGCCATCCATTACTAGTTCTGGATATGGTTTAATCCATGAAGCAATCTTGTTCGATTTACTCATTGTAGGTATATAATATGTACAATATTCGCAAGAGATCAACACTATCGGAGTATCGGACACGTTGTAACGACGAGAGAAGATTCTATTATAGAGTTACTCAATGAGAGAAAATACTTTGCAAACTACAAACAAAATGTAGGTATGCATCCCACTTATTGATAAACAAGAAACAAGTAATAAAATGGATTAGGTCGGTACTTCAAACTTCAAACGGTCGGAAATTCCAAGCACAGGTCATTAGCTGTCCAGCTGTAAATTGTTCGTGATCTGTGTGCACTACTCGGAATTTCATAGTCTTGTTTTGACCACTTGACGAAAATTTACAAACGAGTAATGCAAAAAGCCAAAATGTGTAAGTATATGTAACTTTTGCAAAATATGCAGCGAATGCCCAACTATGCAATCACTAATTAACTCTTATCAGTTTAAAGTATATGTGCTTTGCATATAATCCGCTCTTTGTTCATGAGGTATAGTTGCTTTGTTTATTCTCATTTTATGCCATACAACCACTCAATTGAATTTATACTTCTGCTCTCCTTTATGTGTTTTGTCGAAAATCAGAGCGATGTATATAATACGTTATAAAATACATACACATTGCCGAAACTGTTGTAATCATTATATCGTATGAAGTATTAAAGTAAACGTCCAGGTAGAATAATTACATTCACTCTTCTACCCAATTTTTTTAAGAGAAAACTTTTCTATAGACGGTTTTAAACACAAATTTTAATTGACAACATTCACATACAAACCAATTATAAAACTTTACCTCCATTAATTAATTATACACAGCAAACGAAACTAAGTATTGCATTGTTTGTAATTCCGGCGCCGTTCCTCATTAAAGGCTCGAAGCGGCATTACGAAATGATTGATTTCGGCATCCACTCGCAGCATAAATAAATTAATTTCAGAGAGACTTAAATTTCAATTCTACTCGCTGCTCCAATATATCCTCCAAAACCACCAAAACACCACCTATTAGTTAAGAGATCGAGAGTTGCATGTTAAGCGCCGCATTACTTCCTCCACTTGTACGACGGGAAGCTAGGGATTTTCTGTGCCACTCCACAATGTGAACCCGATTCTCTTTCACGTGCAAGTTGATGATACTATCTCTATCGAGCACTTGAGAACACTTCGTATTCAAGTTCACCGCAATATTGCTTTTGAATAAATATCGAATGATTCCGTGTATTCCTTTGAGCTCGGATTTTCAGAAAGAAATTTCTGTTTCTGTATAAGTTTTGAACAAATTGATAGGTCAAGTTCTAGGCGTAGCAGGTTTTTTAATATATTTTGCAGTAACAGAGGTAAATTCATTGCAATCGAAAAACGGAATTGAAAATACCTGCGACTGTCGCTTTGAAGTTATAGGAAGAGATGAGCGCTCTTTATTCAGGACAGACGGGAATAACTAACAGATTTTAAAAGCTTGTAATTTATACATCTTTATTCAAAGGATAGGGTATTTATTTCTATAATTTATAAGCCGTAGGTGACCTCCACCTTCATTAACACGCTCAAGAAGACAGCACACGAAATCTAGAATCGTTGTCTCCAACATTTTGACAGGAATTGCATGGGTTCTGGATTGGATAAACTTGGATAGCGAGCAGGCCAGTGTTTGTCTCCGAAATTCGAAACATTTTGCCTAAAACATTCATGGTTTACCTAGCCATGGAACTTGTGGCCCGGTCTTGTTGGATCCATATTTCTCCATCAATATGAACCCGTAGCTACTCCAGTCGAAGCTAAACGTTTGGAGCGTTTCTCTGTCTGCGGTGACAACGATTGTTTGATCGTTTTCTTAAAAAAGAAAGATCCTGCGATATGGACGGAAGAAATTGTGCACCAAACAGTCCACTTTTAGTGGATGATGAGGGGTTTCGTGTGTTATGCAAGAGTTTTCCGTCGCCCGATACCGGAAATTCTGTTTCTTGACACTTGCACTGGTATAAACATGAATTTCATCGCTCATAAACATATTATTAATTAATTTAATCGAATATTTTTATTGGCATCAGTCAGGTAATTTATAAGAATGATACTTATTATTTTTCAAAATCTTCATGTACTCCTAACTAACAAATTTATCATCGTAGATTGTTGAGCTGTTAATCCTTGTGATCTTCGATTAACAGCTTCCCTTATTCCAGCTTCATTTGCAGAAATATTTACGCGGGGGCAGGGGGGCAGCAGGTGCTTTAACATCACACACGGATCCTCTTCTTTCGTTGCTACACAAGTACTAAAATATTTTCTAAAATTTTGAACCCACATAATATGATGTTCTAAACTCCACCGACTTATGTTTGACATCTAACAAATGAAAGTACGATCTACAGGCTAGTAGAATTTCATAGACAAGTTGACAATGATGCTGGATTATGTAAAATTAGATGCTGTGAAAATATGTCAGATATTCTTGCTTGTCCCTGACTGACAGTTAATCGTTAATGTATATAAATTTGTAACGTTAATTTAATGACAATTTTTATGATGTTTAGGTTAGTAAACACGCTTATCGAAAAGAAACAGAAAATGAAGTGCACTATTAGATCAATAATGTGACATCCAATTTCTTATTCCAAATATAAATTATAATAAAATTAGAAAAGCAAGATGAATGTACACTAAAAAATGAATATATCTCAGTTTCGATATGGCAAGTGTTATGAATTAGGTGGGTTCCTGAGCATGCGTTTAGCTTTAGGACCATTCGTATTGATAATGAAAGAAAACACATTATAAACTATTTATATACAAAATTATTAATTTTATTGTTGATTGGGAATGGCACAAATATTGTTACATAAATGTAGGTTTAAAATATTTAAAATAATAGTTGGACCTCAGTAAATAAATTTGGCAATGATAAAAATATAAATGACTGATTCCTAGAAAATATATATTGTAACGTTACGGACCCTTGTGTTGTGTTTACCTTTTATTCGTCGTGACTCGTCGTGATCGTCTTAGGTTCGAATCTAGAGTAGTTGAACTAAATACGTGAAATAAAACACTGGAGAGGTTAAATACCTTGGTTAACATAAATATTAACTGCAGACAGTGCAAATAAACTACCACCGGTATTTACCTGTTCAGGCTAGGAAACTGCAGGAAACGTTAGTTGGGGTAGCGCAATGTGATCTGAAATAAAACGATTTTCTTAGGAAATTTAAACTATTTGCTCAGTAACACAAAAGAATAAAGATGAAGTTATAGTCCTGTGTGCCGGGTGATTCTCTGAAGGTGCAATGTGAATGATTAAGGAATTTGAAGCTGTAGTTGCGATACCTCAAAGCGCAATCGTCAAGGGAGGCCCGTAAGCTGCTGAGATACCTCAAGGCGTTGGGCAGGTGAGTGGTTAATGGCAGTTGACGCTGCGGTTGAGATACCTCAAAGCGCAATCATCAAGGGAGACCCGTAAGATGCTGAGATACGTGAAGCGTTGGGCAGGTGAATGGTTAATGGAACTTGACGCTGCAGCTGAGATACATCAAAGCGCAATCATCAAGGGACCCCGTAAGCTGCTGAGATACCTCAAAGCGCTGGCAAGTAAGGGTTAAGGTAACTTGTAAAAGAACTGTGCTTTTTGACGTTTGGATCAAGAATAATCCCTTGAGAACAACTTACTTCTGCTTTTAAAAACCAAACAATGGGTGTTAGTTCGTGAGAACCTACTGCACGTGGACCCCAATATTAGGAATTTAGAATTTTGTGGCCCAATATATCTAGAACTAACAATTTTCGTAAAAATAAGTTAAATATCTGTTAACAATCTGAAGAACCATCCTAAATAAACAACTTCCATAATTTAGTGTAACACGTCTATGAGGATTTATTTCAACAAAAAAAGTAATAATTTAGAAAGGTTATGGACTAAAGTAAACCAAACATTTAGCACAGTAATAGACATATCTTACATTCTTGAGATCCTTCTAATTAAAATTCATATTTACCTGAAATAAATAGCTGAAAGAAAGCTCTGAAAATAAAAGTTTTAAATGTAGAAAAATAAAATTCAACTACTGAATGGATAGTCGCCTTATAATTCCATTAATTGTATATGAAAGTTGATGTTTACTTTATGATTGTTGCCTTCATAAAGTAGGTGTACTCGCGAAGGACAGGCCCTTTACAAAAAAATAAACACATGTGAACGGCCGTTCCCAAGATCAATTAAGCGTGATTTCCAAGCGCCAACTAAAATTCATTAGCATTTACATATAACATGAAATATATATGCCAGTGTAGATTAAAAATTTAAATTATGAGCATAATGTCCAGAAGTTTAACTATCTGTGATAATATAAACATAATCGCAAATGCTCCAATATGATTATGTATTTATTACAAACATAGAGAAAAATCAATAAAAAATATAATTGCACCATGCGCAATGGGATTTAATTTAAATTATGAATTTCTTCGTAGTAGTAGTAGTAGTAAATGTCTTCGGCCCGTTTATTCCAGCTTAATTATCTTGTGACGTTGAAGTCCAGCAGTCTTGCCATCTTCCCGGCGTTGGTCGTGTTCTTGGTTTACCGTCCTTGCTGTTCTTACGATATGTTCTAGTCGCATTCTAGTCACATGCTGATTCCATTCCCTTCTTTTATTTCTCGTTCATCTGCCGATGTCTGGAATATTACATTCTTCTTATTTCTTCATTTCTTACTCAGTCACTCAGTCGGTGCCCTGCTATGTTTCGAAGGATTTTCATTTCTGTTATGCGCAACATGAATTTAGCGGTTTCGGCTCTTGTTTCACCGGCGTATGCATGTTTTATAATTATATATTCGGGTTTTTGCGTCTTATCTTAGGTATTTATTACCCCATATTGCATCTTTCAAACATCCTGTAATTCTTCCGGCTTTACTGAATTGGTGTCTAACTTCTATTATATTTTGGGTAACTGTTATTTCGGTTCCCAGGTACCTAAATGACATCACTTGTTCAACTATGTTGTCATTGACCGCTAATATACGTCGAATATATTGTTTTGCGATTACTAGTACTTTTGGTGTTTCTACAGATATTTCCATGTTGCATCTTAGTCCTGTTAGGTAGAACGAGTGTAAAAGCCTCTGTAGGTTGTCTCCATCCTCCGCCATTATAACGGCGTCGTCCGTGTAATATTAATTTCAATCTATCCATTCTGCAACCCCGGCTTGCTCTATTGGTTTCTTCAATTATGCGGTCCATCACTATGTTAAATAGCAGACGGCTTAGCGAGTATTTGTGTTTTTGTATCGGTATTTAGTTGCTTAATTGTTTTTACTATTTCATGTAGTACATTATGTTGTTCGAGAATGTCTGTCAGGTTTAATAGTCTGACTCTATCGAATGCTTTTTTCATATCTATGAAGCACATAAAACCGGTTTGTCATATTCGCTTGACTTCTCCACTACTTGTATTGTAAATATTGCATCCACCGTTGATCTATTTTTGCGAAATCCATGTCGTTCCCCTCTCATTTCGATAAATTCGTTAACGTTGGATTGTATTGTGCTGGTGAACAATATCGTAACTGACTGAGAAGAGTTATTCCCATATAGTTTTCTGGCAGTTCCTTGTTACCTTTCTTGAAAATGGGTATTGTGATACTTTTCTTCCATTCTAGTATGATCTTTCCGGTTTCTACAATTTGTTGGAATAATTTTGTTAATTGACAGTGTAGTTCCTTGCCCCCGTATTTTATAAGTTCATTTGTGATCCCATCCGGTTCTGTGGATTTTCTGTTTTTTAACTTTTGTATATTGTTCGCCATTTGTTCTTCTTCAAATCTGACTGATATTTCTGTTGCCTCTACTTCTTCTATTTCCTCTTCCATCATTGGGTCGTCCACATACAAATTATTGAAGTACCTATTTTACCCAGTCTTCTTCTGAAATAGTTTGTGTTTGCGTGAACTCATTTGTTTCTTTTTTTCTGCGTTTCAACATTCCCCATATTTCCTTCTGGGACCCCTACAGATCGTATTCCATTTTGTTAGTAAAGTTCTCTCAGTATTCTATTTTAATAGCCGTATTTCATAATATAAGAAATATATTACTTTAGAAAAATAGTTCTGGCTGAACTGAGCCTACAAAAATAATTGCATCAAAGAAAACACAAGTATGTAACATTATTTGAAACTGCCTCCTAGAGTAATTTTGATATTTTGGATCAACATTAATTTAACAACTAAATAGATAAGGCCATATTGTATGTAATAATTACAAAAAAAAGGTATTAGAAGGTTTTATTATGTAAAATTAATAGTCAATTCAGACTGTGCAGTGTTAAGCAATTTATATTTTATTCATTTGTTTGGTGTTCTACATATATGTGTATATAAACATTTGTACTTAGGGAAACAGCACACTAGATTGTTATGAATTTGACTCTGGTCTTCTATTGTAAAACTTTCAATAACTACAAATTTTGGATCTTAGACTGCACATTCATTATAGGTGTAGGTATCTTTTAATGTAATGTGAAATTGGAAACGTGTAAAGTATGTGTATATAATTTAAATGTATCATCGAAGAAGGGTATATATGCTATTATGTCAGTTAATGTTAATGTACGATTGTGTTCTAACTATTTTAATTATCATAAAGTTTATTTTTTTGTTTTAATCTTTACTGTAAGTAGTGTGCTATTTCTAAGCGTGAGCGTAGCAGTTATTGTGGCGAGAAGCAAATAAAATATGAAAACGTATTTAAATAGTAATCAAATTTTGATGTTGCAGAAACCATGTAGTTATCGTCTTTTGAGTGCTTTTAGAATTCTTATCTTCCCGTTGTAGTTTCTATACTTTTATGTAATTTATTCAGCGAAGAATTAGAAATTATTGTACTAGAGAAACCAAGCTGAAAACATCTGATTTACTATTAATGAAACAAACAAGTAAAAGAACTTACCATTTCATGAAACTCCTCGCTTCCAATAATGAATTCTTAATAGAATGAACCTCACAATATCGTTAACACAACACAAATAAGAATAATCGGACTGTAGAAAACACGTCCGAACGGTGCAAAAACTTAGACCAAGATATGCTATCATCTGCTCACCCTTCATTCTCTATCAAATAAACATTCGAATTCCTTTCATATTGCATTTATACGTAGACGGAGTATGAATGAAAATATTACTGATAAATTAACTCCTATATAAAATGTGTCATTTAATGATGACAGTTTTGTCATTTTGACAGCGATAAAAAAGGTGCATCCTTTTTTATCACCGATAAAAACGCCTGTTCCTCATAACCAGACTACATCTAGTACGCTTACGTCACTTTAATGTCTGCCCTATCAATTATAATTATTAAGGATTGTTGATACTTGATACTCAAACATACAACATGAGTCGTTTTGGTGAAGTTTCGACTCAACAAATAACAAAAAATATAGAAAAATCAATTCAATTTAATTGTATCAATAAAGATAATTATTGTTGTTGTTCATTCATATATTCGGTCGTTAATTTATCTTGCCAAA
>JABXWE010040082.1:0-15655 GCA_014611495.1 Limonius californicus
TAGTATGAATGAATGAAAAACAAAGATGGGTATTAGACTAGGTTGTTCTTAGGTTCGCTATTTCGTTTATTTTGTCTGAACCATTTCATGGTGAATTAAACGCTTTATTATATCTCTCACTATTAAGTTTTCGATGGATCCTAGCTATTATAACCGTAAAACTGTCTCGTAAATGTATAATAAGCGAGTAATTTCTTAAACATTATCCGCATAAATGTTTATTTTTAATAGCGGCGTAGTAGTTGTAGTAGATATTTAAATAGTTACAAACTTGCATTCATTTCCAACGCCGTCTACAGCTGCTATACTAATCAAGGGTTTGGCAAATGCTCTTATTTCCTAAACTATTTTTAGTTGCAGCACATGTTGTTTCTGTTCTTTACAGTTTACATTATCGTTAAAAAAATTAGTACTGCCTGATTTCTTAATTTAATTCGTTCTGCCAGTGGAGTATTTAGGAAATTTAAATTATTCTTCATGTTTCCAAGAATTGTTCATGCAATTGCAATATCACATTTGTATACTTCGGTATATATTACAGCACTGTTTTTGAATCTTAAATCGTAGGAAATCAATCGGAGATAATTGAATTCCATTAACTTTTGCTGGAATGGTTTGCTAAATTTCAAATATAGATTCGTTCATTTTGATTATTATTATGTGTATAGTCAATGTTACAGTATTTTAAAGTGTCTTTACAAATTTTCACCTTCTCGAGTACCATAACCATGGGAAGGCAATAATTACAAAGAAATACAACTTAGGTAGTAAAAATGACCAGCTTCACAGTAATTCTAATGGGAAAAGGTAGTAGGTACTTGTAAATTTTTAAATATTTATAAGTCATAACAAAATATTGTGTTCTTTAGTATAACATGTTTATTTCTTGCATAGTTGTATGGTTTTGTAAACAAATTTGAGTATTTTGGTTGGTTTTATAAAGAACTATTCCAAGGACTGCGGTTTAAATAGGTATCAAGTAAGGCGCAAGCTTAAAGTGCGTCTATCACAGCTGTTTTAACTTAATTATGTGCTAAATTTAAACACATGAATTTGAGGTCTTTCATTTGAAATGTATTGTTCTTATTGCTATTACTCTATAAATTCTATTTTTAAACAAAACCAATTTAAGAGGCAATTAAATTAAATTTTCAAAGCTACGACTAAATGAAAATTCACCTACACTTTAATAGGTCTAAGATTTAGTAACTTGACTGTGAAACTACGTAGGCTTAAAACATACAGTTTAAAATTGTAGAAATTAGTAGAAAAATGGCTTGTTAGCTTTTTGACTTATAGATATTTTTTGTATTATCCCAAAAGACTAAATTGAACTAGATTAATTGATAGCAAAAACAAATACAGGGTGTTAATGAATTGCAGGGACAAACTGCTAGGGCTTAAAGTATACATGAAAACAAACATTTTTTGTTCATAAATGTATGGTCAAAAGCGTTTCCTTTCAGGGATAGAGCTTCTCAAAGATTCTTTAAGAAGCGCCTAAATGTAGGCAACTCAATTTACTACCTACTATTTGTTTCCATAACGACGGAAATTAATACAGGATAAATAAAGCCCTCTTTCCCACTTTTCAAATTATTGACATATTACTTCTCTTGGTAAACCATAGAATACTTTTTCGAGATCAATCGGGTAAGCGTATATGTTTTTATTCGTATCTTCTCTGTATATTTGTCTAAATGCAAAGACCCAATCCTGCGTTGATCTACTAGACCTGAATCTCGTTTGTGTATGTGGTATCATTTCTATCCGGCTTCTTAATCTCTTTTCTAAAATTCGTTCGTAACCTTGTCTGCTACACATAATGAGATGTCTTTATGATTGTCATAGTTTACTGTTATTTTTGTGTAAACATTGTTGGTAAATTTGCGATCTTCCATTCTTCTGATATTCTTCTAAAGTGCCATTCTGGGGAAAATTTTATGAAGTACCTTAACTCTTTCTCTCCCATGTATTTTAACGTCTCCGGGCGTATGTCATTATTTCCTGATGCTTTCCGTATCTTGAGTTTCTGTACTGTATCAACGGCTTGTGTTAGATTTATTTTCTCTCCGATGTTCAACTGTTCGTCGTCTTATAGTTCTTGCCTTATATTTTGTTTTTTTTCCCTTTATTTTCTCTTGTCATTACTTCTGCGAAATGTTTACGACATCTATCTAAAGTCTCATTATCTTCTGTTAGTGTTTGGGGATTATTGTTTTCCATGGTATTGAAGTGGGTTTTATTAATTTCTATTTGTTTTTTTAGTGTATGGTAAAGGATTTTCAAGTTCCCTTTTGTATTAATTTCCATTTTCTGCTTGATCTTTTCTTTGTCCCTTAAACCATCGTTTTCTCTTTCTGTTTTATAGATCTCATGTTCTTATCGTTTTTTAGTGCACTGTTAAGCGTTTTTGATTTCCTTTTACATTATCTTCCATTCCCTACTTAAAACCCTCTCATCATATTTTCTTGGCCTTCTTCATGATTTATTCCTTTTTCTCTTTTTCTTTTATATGTTACGTTTTTTTTCTTGCTCCTAGGTATTGTTTCAGTAGGAGTTTATTCTTCGCTCTTTCCATTTTTATTAATTTATTCCACCATTGGATTTTGGTTGTTGGTGTTTTTGTCACTCCGCATACCTTTGTAGCTACTTCTTTAATTTAATCTTTAAACTAGTTCCTGATGTCGCCTATGTCTAATTCGTCTGTTTCATTCTTACCTCTCTGCATTGTGCTTGGATCAAGAATCTTAATTATTGATCTTGGTACTTTTGCTTAATCTGCTCTTTCTGTAATATATACGATCTTAGGTTTGTATACAGAGCTTAACAAAAGTACGGAACAATGCAAATATCTTTACTGGGGCAACCGCGATTACAACAAAAATGTGTACGTGACGGTTCCGATTTATGGTTGATACAAAAGCGAATGAACAACATATACAAACATATGAAATGTTTACGAAGAGCAGCAGGATACACATGAATGGACAGGAAAAGAAATGTACAGATCAGAAAAGTATAAATGTAATAATAAAAGAGTATAGAAACAACTGGCGAAAAAATGTTGAGAGAATGGCTGCACAAAAGATACCCAAAAGATATGGCAATACAGAGCTAAAAGGAGAAGATCAATGGTGCGATCACATAGAAGGTGGAAGGACCAAGAGTAAATAAGGGACGTAACAGGCAATAAGCCCAATACTTGAAGAAAGAAGAAGAAGACAATAAGGTATTGGCGGTTTCAAAGGACTCCTGGTAATAATAATAGGAAACTATGTTAATTGTTTTATTTTAAATGAAACAAACACCGATAGAACTCATTTTGTGAGTTCAGTGATATTAGGTTCGATGCCTTTATTTTTAATAAGGCTACAGATATTGAATAATACACTCAAGAATAATGCTTTGCAATTTGTTTTATTACTTAACAACGCCTGAAAATTAAACAATGAAAAATAAACAAATATAAAACCACAAATAACATCACCTGAGAAGATGCTCAAAATGACCACCATTTACTTCTCTCAATTCTTCCAAATTATTTGGACGTTCGGTATAAACTGTTGATTTTAAATGTCCCCAAAGAAATAAATTCAGTTGATGTAGGTCCGGGTAACGAGCAGGCCATTCAATAAAACCCTGCGCCCCATCCATTTATCTTGAATATTTGGGATAAAAACATTTAAAGGATAAGGGGCAGGTATTTCATTCAGGTGCTATTCAATATTATTAGGTAATTCCCCTTCTTCTTCAAGAGCAGGAATAATTGATTTTCTAAGAGTTCTAAATACTTTTAAACTGTTAGTCAAACATCAAAAGAACACAACAAGAACCAAGCAAAATTTGACAACTTTATAAATCATGAGCTGCTACATAACAATTAGGAAACATTATTGTTCAAAATAGAAGTAGAATTATTAAAAATAAAGGTATCAAACCATCTATTACTGAACTCACAAGAAAGATTTCTATCGATCTATCTTAAAATATACAGTGTATTGCATTTAAAATTAAAAAAAAGTTGATGTCATTTTTGATTTAACCGGGAGACATTTGAAATCTTCATTGTATCCGCCATAAATTGGAACCTTTATGTAGAAAATTTTGTCAAAATCGCGGTTGTCGTGGTAGAGGTATTTGTATTGTTCCGTACTTTTGTCCAACCCTGTATATTAAGATTTTATTCATTTTAAAATTATTTGGTAAATAAGATTTTATAGTTGGAGTTATTTTCAATTACTAACCAGTATTCAAATTGACAACGAAAGCAATTACTAAATCAATCAGTTTAGAAATAGGAACATTATATCGTAAAAATGAATCACTAATTATTACTAATGTTTTATACTTTCTAGCTTCAAATTAACTGCACTACAATTTACGATTTTCCAAGATTTTCACACAGAGGGCTCTTGGTGGACACATCACGACATTTTGTTCCAGTGCCAAAAATCTTGAAAACTCTAGATGCAATGGCATACAACAAAATGAACGTATTTCACTGGCACATTACAGACGACCAGAGTTTTCCTTACCAGAGTAAAAAATTTCCAGAATTAAGGTTATTCTCACAAAAAATTGCTTATGCCATTTCTCTTATATTATTTTTGGTTCAACAGTGAAAAGGGAGCGTACACCGATTTGTATGTTTATTCAAGCTCAGATGTGCAGAAAATTATAAGATATGCTGCAGCGAGAGGAATTCGAGTTGTTGTGGAATTTGACACCCCTGGTAGGTATGGATTTTGTATTATGTGAATACAAGGTTGGTATTAGTAGTACATTTCGGATTATATAGTTATATAGCGATGCGCCAGCTATGTAACTGTCACGTTGTGTACGTTTAACGAACTAATGCAATGGGGATATAATGGCAGGATCGCGTGTTTCGTAACATGTGCAACATCAACATTCACCGTATATAAACACATCCACTAATTAAGTTTATCCCGCTTACGCCCGCCATTTGTAAATTTAATGGCGCCATCTATACTCGCGGGCATTCTCCAATAGATTGAAAAATAAAATTGCATGGGTTTTCTTATTGGTTGGTAGAATGCATTTTGGATTGTTCAACGTGTGTGTGTATTTATTGTCATCTACAATATAAACCTTTCTGTTCAAATTTAGGACATACCAGATCCTGGGGTGAGGCTATTCCTCAACTTTTAACTCCGTGTTACAAACAAGGAGTTCCATCAGGCCAGTATGGACCAATGGACCCAACTAAAAACTTTACTTACCAATTTTTGCAAGAGTTCTTTGGAGAAGTTATTACAGTATTTCCTGATGAGTATTTACACTTAGGAGGCGATGAGGTTGAATTTGAATGCTGGTACGTTAAACATTTTTGAATTGGCTACGTTCTATGAATGGTTATGTATGTCATTTAATTTTTAGGGATAGTAACCCTGATATAAAACGATTCATGGAGGACTATAATATATCAACTTACACTCAGTTGGAGGAATTTTATATACAACGACTTATAAACATAATAGACAATTTGAAAACTAAATCCATTGTTTGGGAAGAAGTATTTACTAATGGTGTTAAATTACCTGCGTCAACAGTTGTACATGTATGGAAAGACTGGGGAGTTGGTTGGCAGTCAGTAATATATTCGGTAAGTAAACTTAGTGCAAATAAAATTATTATTGATAAATATGCAATTTTAATATTGCCTATAACTAGGGAGAGGGTTTGTATGCACTTAAAAATAAAAGCGTTAAAATGTGAATGAATATAAAACTCTGAACTATGCAGTTCAGTTAGTTACTTAAAGATATTTTTCAAAAGTATCCTTGTTCTAATTTAGTGTATAACGGATTTTTATTAATGATCTGCTGATCGGTAAAAATTGCCTTTCCTTTCGAAAAGTTATCCATTAATGGATGTTAGTCGAATGTCTTGAAAATGTAATGTAATGTAATTCCCTAATTCCAATAAAAAATATTCTTTAATACGCTTCATACACACGCAAATTTTATGGAAACCTCATTTATGTACAAGCATTTTTAAAGTTATATATGTGATTCACTTTATCACTACGTGATTAACATACATAACGTGTTTAAAATTAATTTGCAATAAGTTATAAGTCGTTCCGCATTGTCGTAGGATTGATTGATGTCCACATTTCCCCAACCGTTGTAAGCAGTATTATCAAAGCGTACTGAGTGCTGGACCGGCGGATCCGGTACTTATAAGTTTCTCTTTTCTATGGTTGATTGGCCGAGGAGTTTCGGTTCGCGTGCTGGGTTTCTATTGGTTGGTGCTAGTTGCTTGGTTACGCCCATGCTTGTTGTCTGAAGTGATGTATGTTCCGCTGCTGTGCATGTGTGTTGTTTTAAGGTAGGCGCATACTATTCGCATTGCACGAAACGGACGGAACGGACGGATCGCATTTTATTTGGCTGCATCGCATACTATTTGCAAAAAATCGCAACGGAACGGATTTGATTGTGTTGTAACGCTTACTATTTTCGCAGTCCCGTTATTACAGCCGCAATTTTCACCTAGAAACGAACTGAATTCAGAAGGATTGTTCTGAAGGGCAGCTTTGCTCGAAGAAGAAGAAAAAGAAGAAAAGCTCCGAAAACGTGAAACGCGTTTTTCCGTCGCTAAATATGGTGTTGCTGTATTTAAAACTAAAGCAAACATTACAGTGTTTAAACGCATTTTAAACGCAACTCGATACTTAGAGAAACAATACTTAAAGTTTTTATTTAATTTTTGCTTGACAGCTTCATTATTTTTGTAATTTCTTCCATATATTTTGCCTTCTTTGCAAAACAGAACAGGTATTGCGGATGTTTTAAATTGTACAATTCTTCATAATGTTGTATTATAGAAATTAGGGTAGTATCGGCATCATCCATTTTTGCTTTCGTTGTTACTAACTTACTTACTTAAACTTGCAGTGCTTTACGTTTTGCAACAACTGACGTCGTCAACACATACCGCATCTCACGGATGTGATGGTGATTCGACAATGTGATTCGGCAATTCCGTTTATGCGATCCTTTCGATGCGGATAATATGCGATACTCAACAGTATTACATATGATAGCAAACAAAATTGCGATCCGTCCGTTCCATCCGTTCCGTGCAATGCGAATAGTATGCGCCTACCTTTAGCGTCCTTTTCCGAGGGTTACTTGGTGCCACGAAAGCCTCTTCTCGGTTGAAATTCTGTCCGTGTTTTTCTATTTCCATAGCTTTCCTTATGAGGCGTTGGTCCCAGTATTTCACCTGTACGTTAACTCTTTTTCTTCGAAGTTGATCTTGTGGCCTGTGGTTGCAACGTGTTGCAATCCGCCGGTGCAGTACTCATTATGCTTTGATAATGCTACCTGCAACGGGTCGCGAAACGTCAGCATCAACCAATCCTACAATCGCGGAAGCCTGAAACTTCACATTGCCATGAGTTTGTTAGATGTCAGGAAAACGTACACACGTATGGAAATCCGATCTCTATTTTATAACGTATGAGCAAAAGAAACATCACCATTTCTGTCTAGGAATTGCAGAAAAAATTGAGTTTATTACTTTACCTAATGCTTTGGATGGCATTACCTAAATTAAATTTAAGAAATATTTGCAGTTTAATAATATTTATTTACAAAATGAAAAATGGGTTAATTTAGCTGTTTTGAGACGTAAAAGTGCAGTATTGATAAACAAATTTTTACAAACAGGTTGATGGACTTTAAACAGCCTTTAAACCCAGAGGAAATGTTAGAAGAATCCCTAAAGTCTGTGAATTAACCCAAGAAATTTTAGATAAATTTAATACTAATATATTATTGGTAATTACTTTACAACAAGGGCGTATCCAGTTCAAAAGGGAGGGGGGCAGCTTTCTGAATCAAAATTCTTTCATGGGGGAAGGGCGTCCATGAGTGGTTTGAAATAATACACAATTACAGAACAAAAACCCTATTTATTAATAAAATTAATTTGCGTGGATTGGTTGCAAATTTTCTAACTACAGCTTCCACTAATTGTTCCTTGTTTGCGAAAACCCACTGACGATGAATGCTTAGCATGTTTAACCCATTTAACCTATTCACCTTTCACCCATACTGCTTCTAAGCCATGTTTTAATTCGGCGAAGGGAGCTGAATGAACGCTTTACACTGCTCGTTGTGCAGGGCTGTGAAAGCAAAATCAGTAGCGACTTTCTAATGGTTGGATAAAACAATTCGCTCTTTTTTAAAACCTCGATGATCTCTGGCGCTTCATTTACCTCATTCCACATTTTTATCCAAAATTCCCTTTCTCCTTCGATGCCTAACCCAACACACTTATCAGGGTCTAGGTTGAAATTTCACTTTTGGCATCAACCCTTTCAAGCTCTACAAAGCCTACAAATTTTTCTTTGATTGTCTTGCTTTTTCATTGAAGACACGTAATCCAATAGATAGGTGGTCTTTGCCCGAAATATCCGCAGTTGCGTCAGCCTGAATGTTGACATAACAACTAGCAACGTATGAATCAATTTTTCAGAAATTTGTTGTTTATATTTTTTGTTTTATTTTAAATGTTTTCCACCTTGGAAGGGGGATCAGCTTCCTCTTTTGCCCCACACCGCCCCGGATACGCCCTTGATTTACAAGGCGAACCACGTTACTAATAAAATTTCATAAATGTGCTGAAAATTTAGAGTGGACAGTTAAGCCTGCGCAGGCGCATGTAATACGAGTATGATTTTAAAAGTTTTCGAAACAAAAACATTCATAGTTCTGAAAGTATTAGTGCAAGCATCTATTTTACTTGCTGTAAGAGCGTAATTCCATCAAGTTGTTGTTTGTATGTTTTTTAAATAAAATGTTTGTGTCATTATCTAGGCTATCTATGGATTCTTGTAGATTATATAGTGATAAAGACTTGCACAGAGCATTCGATAGTATACAACTATTTGACATCATAACATATCATACTAAAATAAAGATAAATCCCTACATTAATTACTATAGAACTCATCAGAGGTACATACACAAACAGCAGTATGAAGGTCAAGCGTAGCGGGGAATTATTATTATAATCACCACAGGAAAATTGATAAAACAAGGGGATTTATATTATAACTTGATAATGGATGAAACCATAACATCTGTAAACAGCACGAACGGATATAAAACGGGCGATAATGTATTTAATATCGTCTGTTACGCTTATGTATCTCCTATACACATTTAACAAAACATGTAGACAATGTAATAGTCAAAAATATGCTTTAAGAATAAAATCAGCTAAAGAATCCATGATCTTAGAAATAAACTACTTGCGTGAAACCTTACGTGTGACAGTCAAATAGAAAAAGAAACAAAGCGAACAGTCTACGACAGCGAATAGAGTGTCTGGATACAATAAGTAACAACTATGAGGCCGGCATAAGTTAGAAAAACTCAGAGAAAAATATTAGGGAAAACCAGAAGATGTCGAATACCTATTACGAATATATACAAAACATGTGGGATGACAAGCATCACAGATTTTGGACAATTGAAAGAAGATTCATTGGAATGAGCACATCATAAGAATGAATAGAGATGGACTCGCGAAAACAACACGAGTTCGCCCTCCAAAAGAATAGAATAGAACGTCCTAAAAAGATGGATTTGATTGATTGATTAATAGCAGGGTTTTGAAGTGAAGATTGTTTCACGAAATGTCCCTCCGAATAGTTGCTGTCTCTTGCGTAAAGTGCTGGAAAGTCAAAGATCATGTGTGAGGCTGTTTCCTCCTCTTCTTCGCATAGTCTGCCAGTGTGTCTCCTCTGTATACGCCGATTTTGTGAAGGTGTTCAGTTGTTAGTCTGCGAGAAGGCGTTCCAATTATTTCCTTCCCCAGTTTTTGTCACTGTACTATCTCCCAGCGAGAGATGTGTTGTGTAATGGTCCACATTTTTACTGCTGTTCGGGGATACCGAATACAGGTTCTGGCCCTATAAACGGGGTGGATGAATCGGTTTTCGCGAGGGAATCTGCTTTCTCGTTTCCCTCTACCCCCCGTATGCCCTGGCACCCATATAAATTGAACTACGTTCTTCTCACACAAGCATGTCAAGAGGTATAGACATTCCCTCGTTAATTTGGGATTCATGCGAGGTGATGCAAGTGCTTTTAAAGCTGCTTGACTGTCGTATAAGATGCTTATGCGTTGTTGGGTGGATCCACGTTTTGCACTTTCCTGGATGCATTGCATTATTGCAAAGATTTTAGCTTGAAAGACTGTGGCCTTGTTTTCCAGGGTACACTAATGTTCTGTTGTGGTCTTTGGGCATATACTACGGCCGCTGTGCCTTCTGCTGCGCGGGAGCCGTCTGTGTACCAGACTAGCCCCCTTGACAGCTGAGGTGGGGTTCTTTGGGCCCAGTCATTGCGATTGTATCTCCCAGTGAATGGTTTGTGAAAGGAATACTCTGGGAGGATATAGTCGGTACTCATTTGAAGGATGGGGTTACCTTCTATTACTTCCTGTATTTGTTTGTGCCCATATCGTTCCTAGCTGGTATGCCAGTTGCCGGTGGATTTCATTCTGTGTCCAGGCTTTCTCTATTATATATATATATATATATCTCCCAGAGGGATTAGACCCAGAGGGGCTTCTATAGATGCAGTTAGAGTGCTGCTCATGACTCCACATATACACAAACAGGCCAGTTTTGTATTCTGGTTAGTTTTGCAATGCTTGTTTTTTGCTTAAGTTTAGGCCACCACACTAGGGTACCATAAATTATCATGGGTCTAACTACCGCAGTGTAGTAACATTGGACCATCTTTGGTTTCAGTCCCCATGTTTTACAGAAGATGGAAAGAGAACATTTATTTATACAAAGAGAATAAAAATTTGTGCTTTTATTTGAAAATGGAAATAACGGAGTAACAGTTGCAATTAAATGTTTTGTTATGAAAGGATTGTCGACAATCACGACATGGTCAACTTAAGGAGACTGCCTTTGTATGGTCGACTGGGTTTAAGTGCATTGTACTGTTGTAAACATGGTCGTGAAAGCCTGGAAAACAACCCTCCCAATAGACATGCAAAAGTAAAACAATACCAGAAATCATTGAATAAATCTACCATCTGATGTTGAACGACTGGTTAGTAAAGGATTCTGAAATTGTCAAGGTTGTAGACATCTCAAATGAGCGTATATTTCATACTTGGAGAATTAGGTATGAAAAAGATATCTGCAGGATGCCTCCTTTGCTAACAATTGACTGACTTCCATTTACTAAAATTTTTTTGAGAAATGAAGGAGTTGAAAGCAGAATATTTTGTAATTGTGATGGTATAATAGCTTTGTAGCATCGTTGGTTTAAACTTGATTATATAGAAAAATAAAAATCATTTCAAAACGATTTAAAATGTCTTTCTGTAAGATTTCAAGACCATTCCAAATGATCTTCATATTTAACTTACGATAAGGGCTTCTCTTTACAAAAGAACTACTTAAAACGTTTTTTTTTTGCTCAGGTTATATATGCAATCCGCAATACATTTTTTTTATTTTTAATTTCACATAGACAATTTTGTATTCCTAGAAATGTTTAATTATAATTACAGGCAACCAGAGCAGGTTTTCCTGTGCTACTATCGGCTTGCTGGTATCTAGATCATCTAGCAGGCGGTGGAGATTGGCATAAATACTACGACTGTGATCCCTTTCAATTTCCCGGAACGGATGAACAAAAGAAATTGGTTGTGGGTGGTGAAGCTTGCATGTGGGCGGAAGTTGTGAATGAGTACAACATCGAGTCAAGAGTGTGGCCTAGAGCAAGTGCCACCGCCGAAAAGTTGTGGTCTGCTGAAGATGCTGATACAAAAGTAAATGCGACTAAACGACTGGAAGAACATACATGCAGAATGAACAAACGTGGTATTGGAGCTCAGCCGCCGAACGGCGCTGGATTTTGTGTATAGATGCAATTTAATAGAGATAGTAAATGTTTAATTTTAGAGTTGTTATTTTTGTGATTTGAAACAAATAAATTAATAATAGAAGTGCTTTTTTCATATGATATATCGAATTTGTATACATTTTCCATTACATTTTTAAATGTGTCTAGCAATAATAATAGTTTAAATTGCTGGGTTTTAGTTGTAGTAGGTTTTGCCAAAGAGCAATATATTGATACAATATACTGCTCTTTGGTTTTGCTAAAGTGCACTATAATATACATGCTAATATAATATGCTTGAGTTCGTATCACCAACAATGTCGAGGCAGCTTGTAAAAATCTTGTGGATTGCAGCATCATACAGAATTCCCGACACGGTCTTGGTAGCCTTCGAGACTTAATGCCTAAGAAGCTTCTCTCGGATATCTGTCGTTTGGATTTGACGTTGAACTGTAGGTCTTCAGTGGCGTTTCCACCTTAGCGCTGAGGAGAAGCACGTGGCAGTATGGGAGAATCACTTGGTAGTGTGTGAATACAACACACATGTTTAGTAAATTAATTAAGCATGTTTAATAACGCATCCCTCGTCTTTTTTCTTTAATAAAATAAAATGAAAGATTATTTCTATGGGCCATATACGGCGTGTATCAGAAAACGTACGAGTTTATAGTTTTCTTATATACAAACTCAAACTTTTTGCAGCTATACTTTACTGTAATATTTGTTTTGTAATATAACCAGAGCTTTGAATTTATCGGGTAATTTACGAAAATTTGTTTCACAGCTACAAAAATAATGTCAAATTTGAGTCGATGTGTTGGAAATTGTACTTAATTACAGTTTCCGTTCGATACCTAAGAAAAAACCTTGTACTTTCAATTGATGATGGGCGAAAAGCAGCATATTTTCTAAATACTTCAACGAGATTCAAATCTTCAATGTTTCCATTTGAAATAGTAAATTCTTTCGGTACGTTGGTTTTTCTGTTAGGAATCTCAATCAGTATAAATGATCTCATGTCTTTAATGTTTGTAAGCTGATCCCAACAATCAACACTACCTAAGATAATTGAGAAAATCTTTAATTACTATTGAAATATCTTAAATTTTAAATTTAAGTATTAAGTATCTTGATCATCAAATAAGTTGTATATATCACCTGTTTCTTTAAAGAATTTTTCTGTTTCTAATTTTGTTCGAACGCTGGATTTCTTGGCGATATTCTGTGGAGTTTCTTTTAATGAACACTATTAAACTAACACACTTCTTTGTATTAATATTTTTTTCATTAATAATGTCGTTCTCAACATAGAGTAAACACTCCGCAACGTGGAACTTTTGAGAATCCTGGATTTTTGTTCAAAATACGCAGCACCTTTACTCTTTTTTCTTCAATTCAAATAAAATGCTAGCTATTGCAACCTGTTACCAAGAACCCAGTTTTTGTAGGACGAAAGGCTTTTCTACAGTTCTAATCTACTTATTACCTATCACAATTTACACTATTTTTAGAAACATGTGGGTGAAAAGTCAAAATGTTAAGTTATTGTAACTAATGAACAAACTTTCTAGGTTAAGGCGTAGTTAAGTAGTTCGTTAATTTAACAGGTCGCGAGCTAATTGTATTTTGAATTGTTTCTTATTTACTATAACTAGAGAGGAAATTAAAAACTCTTTATTATTTAGAATGTTAACAACTTTATGTACAGGGTGGGCAAATTTCGATGTTTGTGTAGGTAACTCGGTAACTATAGGAGTTATAAAAAAATGGAAGGCACATTCTCGATCTCTTTTTTTTTGATTCAAATTCACTGGCGAAAACAAAAATTTGCTATCGTCTTTTGTTTTCGAATTATAAACAAAAGTTCGATTTTTCGACTTTTAGACACATGTGAATATCGTGGTTGTTTGTAAAGTTAGGAGAAAATAACTTTTACATTTTCAAGGCACTTTTTTCTGTATAATCCAGTGGCGACGAGAAAATTTGAAGAAAAAGGTGTAATGTCGAGTTATGGCCTAAAGTTGTATTTTTTTAAATGGAAATCATAGTTGGCTATGGTTTAGTTAAAACGGATTTTTTTTCTCTTTCTCACTATGTACCATATGTCGGGTAACTTTTGATGTGTAAGTCTTTAATAGCGAACATAATATTTTACTAGATTACTTTTTACGTTTTTTTTTCATATTTATACCAAGTAGGCGGGTGTCATCTATGACAGTGTTTATCCGTTTGCAAGTAAATTGCATATTAATGATTTTGTTTCCGTCATAATTACAATTAACTCATTCAATCGTAAAAGTGAAGATGTCTTACGAAAATTACGAGAAATATGATATGTTAGAAAGCTTTATTCAAAGTAATAACAATTGTGATATTGCATCTGAAACATATGTATTTCAATCGCTATCCAGAAAGAAGACAACCTAATAAAGCTATTTTCAAAAGGTTAAAAGAAAATCTTATTAATTGATATATCTAAAAGTCGAAAAATCGAACTTTTGTTTATAACTCGAAAACAAAAGACGATAGCAAATTTTTGTTTCCACCAGTGTATAAAAATCTGTGTTTTTTGTGTTATTTCGTTCACTACCTATAATTAACTTTACGTTCAATGAGTATGCCGATATGTAGGTACATGGTATACGGCTTCTGTAATAGAAATGCTAACATGGCAGAACAACAATACTGACAGTGTTGGGTAAGTTACCCTAAAAAAGTAACTAAGTAAGTTAATCAGATACTCGGCAAAAAAGTAACTAAGTAAGTTACCAAGTTACAGAATTATAAAAGTAACTTGAATAAATTACTAAGTTACCATAAAGTAACTCGTTATTTTTTAAGTTACCTTCTTTATGAGACGCTACTACATTCGAAAAATTCTTCATACCCAGGCCAAGGTATTTTATTGCTCGCTAACCGCACGTCTTCAAAATCATCAACCTCCATTAAAGTGCTATTCATTTTGTTAAACAAACACTTATTGAAACTTGTAACAAACAAATTTACTACATGAAGTGCAAATAGCAACTACGACACAGAATTATTATAGTAATGTTTACACAGCAGAACGTGGGGGAAGGAACAGGCTTAGAGCTTAGAGGCGCTGGTTCAACGATGTTTTTGGGATTTTCCCAGGATTCTATTTTATTTTTCGTTATTATTGAAATATGGAGACGGTGAATGTATTTTCGTCTGAATTAGACACCCCCAACCTGCGCACAGGCGTTAGGAATGTACTTCCCAGTAATCCGCATACCTGCCCAGAGAGCTTCTAGTTGTTAAAGGATTAAAGATTACTGGAAAAAGTTGTCACCACCCAAATAGGATCCGTCAAATATTATTTATTATCGACTAAGTACAAGAAGGTATTCCTGTGTTCGGTATTAGCATTTGCATACTAAAGCATTCGTAATTTCAACAAATTCTTCAGCTTCAGGTATAATTTCTTAAATACTACGCATTAAAAACAGAACATTTTAAAATATTTTACATTTGTAGCATGAAAATGTAACTTGTCATATTCAGTTACTAAAGTTACTAAATAATTGTAACGTGTTATAGTTACTAATTACTGAAAACACAAAAGTAATTAAGTTACTATCAAGTTACTGAAAAGTAACTAGTTACTAGTAACGAGTTACTTTTACTTAGTTACTACCCAACACTGGTACCTAGTACACTGATTTTCAAGCATGAATTATAAATTTTTCATTTCAAATATATTTTCTTAGAGAATATGT
>JABXWE010040083.1:0-11398 GCA_014611495.1 Limonius californicus
TATCACAAATACCAAATTAACTGTTTGTTGTAGTCGGCTGTCTCTATTCTATTAAGTAGAAGTGTGCTTAGCACCTCAACATTTATTACTTCACGTACCTCTTCTTGCACTATCTAATAACAGCTAACCTCATCTATAGAATAATGACAGTGCCACTGTACGGCAGGTACTTTTATCACAAATACCAAATTAACTGTTTGTTGTAGTCGGCTGTCTCTATTCTATTAAGTAGAAGTGTGCTTAGCACCTCAACATTTATTACTTCACGTACCTCTTCTTGCACTATCTAATAGCAGCTAACCTCATCTATAGAATAATGACAGTGCCACTGTACCGCAGGTACTTTTATCACAAATACCAAATTAACTGTTTGTTGTAGTCGGCTGTCTCTATTCTGTTAAGAAGTAGAAGTGTGCTTAGCACCTCAACATTTACTACTTCACGTACCTCTTCTTGCACTATCTAATTACAGCTAACCTCATCTATAGAGTAATGACAGTGCCACTGTATCACAGATACTTTTATCACAAAAACCAAATTAACTGTTTGTTGTAGTCGGCTGCCTCTATTCTGTAAAGTAGAAGTGTGCGTAGCACCCCAACATTTACTACTTCACGTACCTCTTCTTGCACTACCTAATTACAGCTAACCTCATCTATAGAGTAATGGCAGTGCCACTGTACCACAGGTACTTTTATCACAAATACCAGATTAACTGTTTGTTGTAGTCGGCTGCCTCTATTCTGTTAAGTAGAAGTGTGCGTACCACCCCAACATTTACTACTTCACGTACCTCTTCTTGCACTATCTAATTACAGCTGACGTCATCTATACAGTAATGACAGTACCACTGTACCACGGATACTTTTATCACAAATACCCAACTAACTGTTTGTTGTAGTCGGCTGCCTCTATTCTGTCAAGTAGAAGTGTGCGTAGCACCCCAACATTTACTACTTCACGTACCTATTCTTGCACTATCTAATAACAGCTAACCTCATCCATAGAGTAATGACAGTGCCACTGTACCACAGGTCTTTTATCACAAATATCTAATTAAATGTTTGGTGTAGTTGGCTGGTTCTATTCTGTTAAGTAGAGGTGGGCTTAGCGGTTTGGATTATCTGCTTACTGCTAACTCAACGATTACATTTTCATGTTTGTAATATCACATACATTCTATTGAACCGCTATTTGTTAAAATTGTAGTTGTGTGGTAATACTAATTAAAAACAATTCATTGACATTAAAATTAAAAACGTCAGGGTTCGGTTCATGTGGAAAATATGCGAAAACCTACAAAATATTAGAAGAAACTAAAAAACTTTTTTTATTTAATTATGTTCAGGCTCTACGACAAAGCACAGAAGTACACCTAACTTGCCAAGTGCATACCTACATTAACATATTCTAAATTTCAACATTAGTAAACAATTAATCTGAAATATGATGTGACAGAAGAAAGTCATCACAATTTTGCCTGTAGTCTGCGAGGTGTAGCAGAGATAAGCTCATTCGCAAACATTTTTGTTAATTAGGCAAGAGACGAGGAATTCATTGCGAACAAACTTTGTTGCAACCCAGATTACGAACAATACTATGGACAGGTTCTACACCCGCATCAACAGTTTCTGAAATTTCTCTAATTGAAAATCGACGATTGTCTCTAATAAGGCCTTCCACACATGCCATATTGTTTTCTGTTAATGTAGTACACCGTGCACCGGGTCGCGGCTCATCAATAGTCCCCTCTTTTCCATTCTTAAATTTTCGGCACCATTCCTTCACAGTACAGTACGCAATACATGCATTTCCATACACTGCTTGCATTCGCGTATGAATCTGCAATGGCGGCACACCCTCGGCGCATAAAAATGGTAGGACAGCACACTCGTCAAACTGGGACGAATTTTCAACAACAAACGCCATTTCAAAATCGAAATTTTAAAAGTCAGAATCAAATTCAAACGCCAGAAACTTATTAGTGTGTTGCTTACAGACATTACTAACATTAACAAACATCCTTTGAATTATTGCAGTTGATCAAAGATGTGTTTCAGTTGAAAAAGCCTCGTATATAAGATGTTCTTTATAAAAAGCCATCTGGAAAATACTCAAGCAATAAAAACAATTTAAATAGCTAGGTGCATGGTCTCGTCTCCAACTGTAGAATGTATTATATTATCTGAATATTACTCTGCAGTAGTGATGTGACACAGAAGGATGACATATTGCTAAGAGTGTAGGAGTTTACAAATTCATGCGTGCTTTAAATTTTACATTGCCAGTCAACAAACCCTTCCGCTGCTTATCTTCGAATGACCTAAATCTGTCGCGCCCACTTCATTTTACAATAACAGAATAAAAACTTTTAAAATTAATCAACTTGAAGGATATGTTGCTTGAAGATATTAATACAGTTATTCTAGTTACAAGACTGCGGTGACTGAATTTTACACGATTATTCGATAAAAATAATAGAACTTTAGCGAAGATAATCGGGCAAAAACATAAGCTGCTTATTAAAAAAAAAGTGAGAACAGACTCACAAGCCAATGTAATCTGAAATATCCTATTCTTGCGAAGGGTGTAGCTGTCGCACGCCCCTCATGATTTAATACAACTTGTCCTTTGTCAACGAATAAAGTGTACAATGAATGCAGGAAACTCCTAAGTGAATTTGGCGATCCCACTTAGGCCATTCTTTCGGATTCTCGCAAGTGGGCTTTAATATAAAAGTTATGGTGCACAAATATTACATTGTGCGGTCGCGAAACTGTGCCGTAGATATATAAAGCCTCAGGACGTGCTGTCAACACTATGGTGTCGCGAAGAGAATACTAAATGAAGGGTGCAGGTCATGGTCAATGGTTACTGTACGTCTGGTGTTTTATCTGTACATTTTAACACGACCAAGGTCATCTGAGCCACAGTTTTTATAGCCGCAGTACTCAGGAATTAGAACGCGTTGAAATTAAAATCGCTAGAGCTTTCAGGTGCCGCTAATTGAGGTGTCGACTTTCCTTTAAATATGTCAAGCATTACTTGTATTCTCGAGATCCATGGCGGCTTGTGGCGTTTAATTTCACATTATACTACTGCAATGTATAATTAAAAACACTACCAACTGTAAACTGAGTTAGTACGTGTTTCCGTATAAGACATAATTATGCACGCATAACTTCAGAAGCTTTGAGGCGATGCATTCAGATTCATAGCAAAATTATAATTCAATAGCCAAATATGCAAATTCGAGAAATTATACGAAATTACTCTGTATATAAAATTTACATCATAACACGATTTCATGGTCTCATAACTCCGAATAGGTTTGCAGCTACTATGCGAACACAATACTTACTGAATTTCATATATCCGCAAAATTACAGGTTTTTGTTGCCTGCCATGTTAACACAATCGTGTTATTCAGCTTTTAAGTACCGAATTGGCCGGAACAATAAAGGGTTTTTCATTACATTGCAATTTTTTTACGCCCATTCCACGTAAAATAGTGCATATCGGTAAGTACGGAATGTTTTGTCGTGGATTCTGATGTACCACAAATCACGCAAGGTAACTAATTTTCGGTAAATATGTTGTAAAAATATTTCAATAAAATATGCCGCAAAATTTTTAATATGTAAGCGAAAGACGCAGTAAGCTAATAATATTGTTACACCTACGGCTGTAACTGATAAGGAGCCTTTTGTCCATATGGCCGGGATCACCAGAGAAACATCTACCCTATAAAATGGTTGGTTTTATTCATTACTATGTACTACAAGGCTATTACAACCTATTCTAAAATACTATACTAGACTACTTACAAAAGTATAAACAAGTATATCGCCATTACTAGGTTTGTTATTCTTCGGAACAACGCCAACTGCCAACTATATACTCTTCACTTTCTACCGTTTACTATTCACCAGTTACTGTTCGCTATCAACTGTTTTTATATGCACTGTTGGCTAATTCAATCTTAAGTGTCCTTTTATAAATTCTCATTTGCACCCATAAGCAATGACCTGGTTATTACTTAATTTCCCTTATCAAGTGTATTACTTATTCCACATTGCCTAATTTAATATTCTAATGTACCTTGATTTTGCTGAGTAAAATGATGTCACTACTTCCAACATGAATGTGTATGCAATTGAAATCACATTACAACAGCTTTGGAGCAATAAATTATTATTATTATATTAATTATTATTAATTTCGAATTTTGGATATTGGGTTCGTAACAATGTTCGAACTTTTCCGACGACCCGTAACCAGATAGATGGAAAACGGCCTACAGCTTAGCTCAGAGGAGTAGGGGGAGTTCGTGAAAATCGCTTATGGGAGAAAATCTTTAGTTGTGTACGGGGCGAGTCAAAATAAGTGCGCGCCACCTTCCAAATCCAGCCGATTGTAGCTCCTCGTGGAAGGCCGAGAAGCCAACAGCTCATGGGAATGGAACTTACCTTTATAGTGCCTCCTCCTACATATTTAAAGCTTGCAAAATTCTTACAATAACAAGTACAAAAGACACAATAAGAGGCAGTAAACTTTTAACACACATATAATTAAACGGCTAAAAATGAAAATATAAGAAAATGACAAGTGATAACGCTATAAGTTTGGATTACATAATTTTAATTTTTGAACGTTCAGAAAAAGAAACTCGCCGCCACTGGTGCAACGGGATTTACGTTTTTCATACAGCTTCGTACACCAGCGACGCTGAAGTTCACAAGAGTAACACAGAATATAATCTGGTAGTTTTATAATTAACAACTAACACCACATATGGCGACTGAGGGTCGTTTTTTTTATTTAGATGAAGTTAAATTTAAAGTCTGCAAGTTAACGTGAACAAAAAAGAGGTTTCTTTATCACAACACAAAAACTGTGTTTTTACCTTGAATTCCGGTGGATAGCTTAAAACGAGGTAGGCACAATGTAACGGCGATTTCCAGACGCAGGGCCAAAAAAAAAGAGAAGGAAGATAACGTTCTTCGGGGCAGCGTTGGAACGAGATGTAGCTGTTACGCCCCTGTAGAATGCCAAGTTGCTTTCAAGAGGTCACTTAACGTTGCGACAGAAGCGAGACTTCTCGGACGACGGGAACAAAACAATTTCCAGCAAAACACTTGCACGGTTTCTTTTTTCCTTTTCACATCACAAAAATCCGAACGGAATTGGCAGGAGCAATTATTATCCTTAATTGACCAAAACCAAAGCGAACATTCTGCTATTATTTGTATATCCGACTTAAGTCGATTTAGTTTTTACTCTACAGCAAACAGTGATACGGTAAAATTTAGCAAAAGCGCCGCGAAGGAAAAGAAAACGATATTCGAAATTACGTCCGTCTCTCTTAAGGGTCTAGCTTCCACTGCCCTTCCCCTCGCTGCAGAACAGTCTCCAGCCTAATCTTTATTCTAGAAGGAATTACCACGTGCAAGTTTCGGGAAAACCTTCGGGAAGCAATATTGAAGTATTAACGCAGCAAAAAAAGGGAATTCTGAGAAGTGCTTGGTAGCTCGGCAAATGTGGCTCACAAAGAAACAAAACATTGAGACGGGTTTGATAATAAATTAATTTTTGAACCGAAAAATACCAACAAAACTGTACTCAATACAAACAGGCCATTAAAATTGCGTTTTTAAGTTCTATGGAGCAGCCATTAGATTATGACCAATTCAAATAAAGCAGCACAGTTTTAAATGAACATAGCAACAATATATACACTAAAAGTAAATATTCATGGATTCCCAAATCAATATATTGAATAATACTAAGAGTATCAATTCAGGGACCTCGGAGGGGCAGTGCAAATACGCGCTGTCAGTCAGTCATGTTGCATGAATGGATAGTATGTAAGGGACGCCCGCATCCCCCCTAAAGTAATGCGAAAGCGGTTCCGAGGAGGGAATGACAGTATGAATGGATGGAAAGAAAAAAAAGAGAAGATCGATTCAAGTTGATTTTATAGAGATAATATCAGACACTCCTGTTTGTTTCCACCTTTGCTTTACAAGGAACAATATTAATGTTAGTCATTTTTAAAACATTTTCAACTATGAAAGCGTAGGAATAGTATTTTTGGACTAATTATATTATATTTTGTATACACTTGTATTTGTCAATAGAACTATTTTTCATTGTAATAAAAATGATAGCCTGTCTAATATATTATGTTTCTGGTTGTTGCCTTTTCAAGAATTGGGATGCGTTCGTCGCAGTGGGGACTGTTAGGTAGAATTGAAAGTTAGAGCAGTCAGTCAGTCGGAGTATGGATTCTTTGTAGGGTGTAAAATTCACGTATGTCGTTATAAGTGAATAACAATATACAGAGTGTCAATTTAAAATCGTACATTGTGTTATATCTCTGGTAGTAAAATATGTACTGAACCTTTCTAGAAATCGTTTGTATAATATGGAGGGTGAATCATCCTGACCCATAAGGTAACCTTCCTCATTCAACACCTTAAGCTGTAGGTGCCTTAAAAAGTTTTCAAATTGTAACTCCCACTTTGTGATACCTCATAGAAGAGCTCTTAGAAAATACTATTCAGTAGTAGCAACATTTTTCCACGACTCATGTCGGTGAAAATTAAAAAAAAACTCAGAAGATTCTGAACCAATCATTGTAATTATAATTATCCAGAACAATGGATTGGTAAAAGAGGACTAATAGAATGGCCCTCAAGGTCTTCAGTATTCAAATCTATTGCCTACAAAGCTCAGCCTCCATTGCATAACTGCGACAACGAATAGTTTAGGAGTGCCGAGCTATTCGGCGAAACACGTTACAGAGAGAATTGGAGGGTAGACTTTATTACTACCTAGAAAATAGTGCAACTCATTTTGAACATTTAATCTAATATTTTCTAATTTTAATTACAACAATTGGTTCAGAACCTTTTGAGAATTTTTTTTCCAAAATGAATCAGCTTAAAAAGTGTTTGCTACTATTGAATAGAATCTTATAGAGCTTTTCAGTAAGGTGGTTGTTACCATTTGAAGTTATTTTGTTGGGGTTGCGAGAGCCTAAGGGGTTGAATGGGGTACGTTACTTTGTGAGTCCTGATGACGTTCCTTCCGTGTTGTAGAAACTGTTTCAAGAAAGACTCGATACCTATTTTACTTCCAAATATATAACACATTGACAATTGATATCCTGTATGTATTTATTAATTGTTGAATGCAATTATGTGGTGAGTACCTATGTTTTTACTACCTGTCAGGTGGTGTATATGAGCTGTGTGCTGTAGTAGTCGTTGTATAAAGCTGTAGTTAATACTGTTCTTTTGATGATGTAGTACTGTTAGTAATTGTGATTATTGTGTTACCCTGCTTGAGGGTATGCGAGCTCGCCTGGGGTTGCGTACCCGGACGGGGCTCCGTTTTAAGTTGCTTAATGCTTCGTGGGTCAGTCATCCGGCGTGGTCGTTCGACCTGGCCTCGACCTTGTTGACTGGGAGTGGTTGCCTGTAATCTCGCCATTGCACTTTACAAAGTGACTTGTGAAGTCTCTCATTCTTGTCCTTGAGGTGTACGTACACCGACTGACGGAGATCCTTTGGTGATCTCAATGACATTGCGGGGCCCATTACCTGCTGCTGGTTAAACACATCAAACAATATCTATTAAAGATGGTCCTCTCAAGGTCACCCTACTCCGAACGAGAACTACGAAGACGGTTCTGTCGCGGTGCCCTAGGCAAGCTACGGGGGGATACCCAACCGTCTGTAAGTAAAAATGTAGACGTTGAATTGCTAATGTAGTAACGTATTATTGCTTGTGTGTTCCATGCTTTGCTGATGTGTGCTGAAATGGAGTTGTGACTGTTTTGAGTGTTTACTATATGAGTGCACTGCGTACATGTCTCAAATTGTAAGGGCACCCAAGATTGAGTAAACATAAGCGATTTTGTTATCCTATCGGTGCAAAGATAGATACAAAACCTTGGTGTATTCACATGAAAATTCGCTGTTAAAAATGATCTGGAAGAATTTTACAATTGACAATCCCCAATGTGCGTAAATTATATCCCCTGTTTGCGTGTTATTTTTTTTGTTATATATTTATTTAAACGATAGTTAACGTTTTATATTAATGTGGAACATTAGCTTTTATGTAAAATAATTTGACCTGCGTCTTCAACATCTGCTGAGAGTTTCCCGCAGACCGAACACAACTTGAATCCAAAATGTTAACCTTTTGTTACTGTAATTTTCACTATAAAATGAAACAGCTTCTATCCAAGTTCCCACTTTTAAACCAATTCGTCTTTAGAACTACCAACTTTTTGTGTTTTGTCTTCGAAGTTACACAATCTGGTAGTAATGATTAAGGAGTGAACTTTATCCGATATGAAAATTGTACTTCCAACTTTGTTGAAAACGTATGGGGCTGCAATAAATCGATTATTATCTTAATTGCTATTTTCTAATAAGTTTTAAAAAACTATGATGCACTTATAGCGACAAATATGCACTAACATATGCCATAGCATAACCATCTAAGGTACGCAAAATAAAATTATTTTTAAATCATTCCAAAACTTACCTTTGTATCCCCCTTAGAAATAAAAACACAGATATTCGTTGTCGCTAAAGATAACAGTTATCCGTAGTTACTAATACGAATTCCAGAAACTTCCTGAATTCAAACATTGAAGCTTAAGTTTTATAATTTATAAATTTACTCGGCTTCCCGAAATAAATATTTTGAGGATTTTCTTCCTAATATTCATGTTTACCTTGGCTGAAGTGGAACCGAAATAGCAGGTTCGATTTACTTTCAATTCAAAGTAGAAGTTTTAGATGCCTTCCCAAGAGATAGCACGTTAAATATCATAACGTATTTTTATGACAACGCGGTGCTAAACGATTTAAAGCTCAATTTAGAGACTGGAGCTCACTCGTAATTTAGATTTTATTATTGAAGGCCGAGGTTTCTCTCACGCCACGGTAAAATTTTTACCTAAATTATGTACGTTGGGCTGGAAATATTTTACCTGAATATTGTTCGTTAGGGATTGGAGACTGTTTGCCTTTGCATCACGAATTTCGTCGAGTCCATACACAGAGAAATTTAAAGGTGAAAGTTAGTTTAAACAAGATAAATGCGCTCTAATAAACTTACAATTTGTGGTCATTATCACAAATTGCCAAGTCAGCAGTTAGAAGGTAACAGTTTTACGTTGCATTTGTACATGATTTTTTTCAGTGCCTATTTACAAGTTACACTTTAACTTTCGCGTAAAATGAAGAATAAAGGGATTGAGTCTAACGTGCCGATAACCTTGAAAAGCTACTACTGTTCACAATATTAATTACAACCCCATTACTTGTAAGAAATTTAACAAAAATCTGTCACCACTAACTATGTTCACTTCTCCAATGCTTTGAACACGGAAAAGTTTTTAGCAAATTACTAATAGGCAACTGTAGAACATTTAAAAATATCCATCTAAACCCGTGAGATACTCTCCACATTTTTTATGATGGTGCGATGTCTCTTTCTCTCTCCATTTAGGCCTCCTCCAAGGTCTTCCATTGTTCCCGATTTTTTGCTGTTTGCATCCATCCCAGTCCTCCGGTTCTCTTCAAGTCATCTACCCAGTGCATCTGCAGTCTTGCTCCCTTCCTCTTGCCGTACCAGGGTCTCCATTGATTGTTAAGATTGAAGGGATTGTGTCTAACTCGCCGATATCCTTGAATAATTAGTCTTGTTCACAATAATAATTATAACCCCACTACTTGTAAGAATTTTCACAAAAATCTATCATTACCAACTATATTCACTATCTCCAATGCTTTGAACACCGAAAAGCTTGTAACGAATTACTAATGGGCAACTGTAGAGCATTTAAAAATAACCATCTGAACCCGTGAAATTCTCTCCACACTTTGTTTGATGGTGCGATGTCTCTCTCTCTCTCTATTTAGCCCCCTTCATTCCGTCTCTGCACGTAGGCCTCCTCCAGGGTCTTCCATTTTTCCCGATTTCTTGCTGTTTACATCCATCCCAGTCCTCCGACTCTCTTAAGGTGGTGTTGCTCTTTTCCTCGTGCCGTACCAGGGTCTCCATTGATTGATTTTACTATTCCTTCTGCCATTCGTTATTCTCTCGTTATGACCGGTCCATTTCCATTTCAGAAGAGCCATCCTTTCTGTAACGTCCATAACTTTTGTTTTTTGTCTGATCTACTCGTTCGTTTTCCTATCTTTTAATGAGAGTCCGAGCATGGCTCTTTCCGTTGACCTTTGTGTTTTCGCTAATGTCTCAGTGTTATTTTTTGTGAACGTCCATGTTTGAACTCTACATATGAGTACTGGTAGGCCGCACATGTCGAACACTCTCGTTTTTAAATGGAGCGTATTGATTTATAGCAGTATATAGCTTAATTTACCAAAGCCGCCCATCCCAAGTGACTTCTTTTCACTTCTGCTGTCTGGTTTCCTTTAGTCACTCTTATTTCCTGCCCCAAGTATACATAACTGTTAGCTCGTTCTATTATGTCCTTTCCTATTATCACTTCTCTTTCGTCTTCGGTATTCGTCATTACATTAGTCTTCTTGCAATTCATTTTTAAGCCAATTGTTTTTGATGTATCTTCTAGTTGTTGCATCATTGTTTGCACATCTTCGAAATTGTCTGCGACTGACAGTAAGTTATCTGCATATCATAACAGTTGTTTAGCCGTTCACCATTTATGTTTACATCTTTCTCGTCCCAATTCAGTTTTTTGAATATATCTTCTAAAACGAATGTAAATAATTTCGGATATGTGATGTCTCCTTGTCGTACTCCCTTTTTTATTGGAATGGGATTGGTTTCTCTGTGCACTCTGATACTGGATGTCATATTTTTATAGATATTACATATCATATGGCTGTATTTATAATCGATTTTACAGTTTTGAAGCGCTTTTTCCACGGCCCACCGCTCGAGATTATCGCAAGTGCCATATGTGGATCTAAAGCCTGCTTGTTATTTAGGTTGGTAACTGCCTAGTTTCCTGGTTATTCTTTGGGTTAGGAATTTTGTTAGCAGTTTGTATGTTTCTGGAAGTACGGTGATGGGTGAGTAATTTTCCAATCTTGTCTTTTCTTTCTTTAAACAGTATTACCACTGCTGCATCATTCCATTCTTTAGGTAGTTTTTCGCTTTGGATGCATTTATTTAATAAGAGTTGAAGCATATTTCTAACTTCCTGGCCCCCTCCTTTTGGTATTTCTGCGATAATTTTGCCTTTTCCTGGGACTTTGTTGTTTTTCGTTTCCTCCAACGCTTTGATTTCTTCTGTGTAATTTATCTCTGGGATTTCTTCGGCGTTAACGTTTATTATCTTTCTCTTGAGTTCTTCTTTAATATGTAGTTGCGGTGTTACTTTCGA
>JABXWE010040085.1:0-26601 GCA_014611495.1 Limonius californicus
AAATGCAACTTATTAAACACATTAGTAATATAACGTCCATCCGTACAAGGAAATGTAATTCCCAAACCAGCCAGAATAGCTGTTATTGTCATTAACTAATCGCATTAAATTTTGTAAAATTATTGATGCAATGCAAGTTTAGATTGTTTAAATTTTCGAATACAAACTCGATTGTAGATTACAGCTTAACTGCAGTACTTAAAAATTTAAATTAGGAAAATTTTGCCTACTAAAATAGCTAATTGTAAATGGGGAGAATGTGTCGCGAGACATATCATGTGTGGCTTCGCACAAGTCTTGAAGCACAACTAAGACTCAAAATTTGTACTTACAGTTGTTTAAACAGAAATTTAAGAATGAAACACACTGTATTTGATAATTGTTTTCACTTTTACCTCTAAAGAAATAATTTTTTTTATTTAAAACTAAATTTAACCGTTACTTTTATAACAAATCTTACAAACTAACAAAAATACGTAAGAATGTGCAAACTAGTGAAAATAACAACAACTCATAGTTTAACGCGCATAAGGAAATTATTTATTATCTTGACTCTTAATTTTGAGTTGTTTGCAGTAAGTGGACTCTTTCTATACTTTCTACCATTACAATGTTTATTTAGAAAAAGGTACAGTTCACGACTTGCAAATAAACGTAAAGAAACGGCAATCGATTGTCTATCACACTAGAAACGGGGAATATATCCGTCTACAGGATGATTCTACACATGTGCGAAAAACGTTAATCACGTATAGCTGAGACTATTTAACCCCAAATCAGCTAGTAAATATTTTTATAATTTGGCGCCGTTGCGGATTTATAGCGTTTCAAAGCTTTTTATATCAATTCACCAAAATGTAAAGAAGTTTCGTTTCTTGTCCCATTGTGATAAACTTTGGAAAGGTAACAGTCCAAGCTTAATTTCCAGTCGGAAAAGGAAAGTGAAAATTAAGTGTGAAAAGTAGACGAAAACTGATCCAGAAGTGCAAAATATGATTTAATAATATGTAAATTAAGGTATATTCTGTAAACGAGATCTTTAACATGAGCTTTTAGTACAGCTTCTGAACTGGTATTATTTTTTCCTAAAAAGATCTCAAATTTTTTTTCGAAAACAGAGTTTCGAATAGAAATGATAATTTTGTGCCTTAAATTTTTCACTTCTGTGTCAGATTTCTTCCACTTTTCGTACATAACTGTGCATTGTTCTTGACTTGAGATAGATTATACTGTTAGTTTTCTAAAACAACGAAGTTTATCAAAATTGCGAAAGAAATAAAAATGTTATTTACATTTTAGTGAATTGATGTAAAAAAACTGTGAAGCGCCATATATCTGTAAAGATGCTGTATTAAACTAAATCTTCTAGGTGATTTAGGGATTAAATAACATCAGCTATACCTTCTCTGGAATTTCTGTCATTCGGATTCGACGTTAAACTGTAGGTCCCCCGTAGTTCTACCTTAGCGCTGAGGAGAAACACGTGGCAGAGAAGAGCCCGATGCCCAGCAGTGGGACAAAAAGGCTGCCAATGAGTGAGTGTGTGATACGTGGTTAAAGCTTTTTGCACATGTTCAGAGTCACCCTATATAAAGTACAGCTTGTGCAGGATCACGTAAGTATCTTGATAGATAGCAAAGACACGCAATGAGTACTTACAACTGTTTAAACGCAGCATTTTTAAAATGTTTGGCATTAGGCTGCGTAAAACGATTTTTTTTGTTACATCCTTATAACAACCGATTAACTAATTAGTTAATGTTCTTTTATGGTATATAGCTGCATAAGTGTTGTTAACTTTATCTAAAAACCCACGAGGTGCAGAACGTCCATAGAAATATTCATAAACAAAAAAAGAGAAGGAAGGAACAAATCAATTTAAAATTCGATTTGATATGTCGTTAACTTGTAAGAAATTTATTTGTCACCTTGATTACTTTAATTAAAAACACATTTATAGTTTACTTCAATCAATTGCGGTTTTGCGTACCGTGCAAGCGGAGGAAGTGTCATGAAATATGGTGTGGTGTAAACTGAATTTATATTTTTGTTTGGCAGATCTATGTTTTGTAAAACTGTGATTGTAGTAACTCCTGTTTTCTGTATCATGTAATATACTTAGATTCAAATGTTCATAAGAGCTTGTTTACTGTCTTATTCTCATGAATATGTGCTGCGAATGTAATTGACATAGTATGAAGCTTCCAAAGTTTCATGGCAACTCAATTTTTCATAGAAATAGGATTATCTAAAAACGGTAGGGTTTATCAACTTCAAGAAGAGTACTTTTGACATACTGCATACGATTATTTTGTAGAACACTAGAAAAACAAAATAATGTAAAAGATATTGTAGGAAACAGTTCCTGATCCATCCATTTGAGACGCCTCTGGTGCTGTTACAAAATGAAACTAGGCTTTAATCTGCAACCTTGATGAGTAGCGTATGCACATAAAATTTCAAAATATTGGTCCAATTTTTGCCGTAATTATATGCAGGAAAAAATCAGACAAGTCCCACTTTAGACGGCTATAACTCCGTAATGAAGCATTTTCAGATCTATGTTCATATGAACTTTTTTCTTGTTTAGGTGTGGAAACCTCGCGCCTAAAGTATGGGCAAGCATTTTAGTTACACCCTGTATTGTATATTGTATTATAAATGCTCTACCTCAGATTCTGCAAACATTTTTACTTGATTTTGTAGATTATCTCAATAGCAAAGACTTTTTTTTAAATATTTATTTATTTATTTATAGGAATCATAATTGTTCAATCTTCTAATTTATTAGTCATATAAAAAACAATTATTAGAACCTCTAACTTTTTTACCGTTTAATAATCACATATTTTAAGCTACATACAAACAATTTGGTGGTAAAGTGTATTATATTACAACTGATCCTGCACTACAGTGCCCTAACTAATATTTATGTAAGAATTTTTAAAAGGTTTATACTATTTAGAAGACTGCCAAAATATGACAGAAGCAAACAAAGAGCTAAGCTACCAAACACCATTCAAAATATTCTCGGTGACATGCCACAGAATATAAACAATATGTGTGAATTTGTTAAAGAATCAAAATTGCTAATTTAAATGTTTAAATATTTACTTTGCGGTGTCATATAACGTTATAGTTGATACACCTAAATTAAACAAAAATCACTAAGATGATTTACTAGAATCTACTTAAAACTGTATTTATGTGGGAAGAAGGGTATCTTCTTAATTTTTTTACTTATTACGCCTTACTTCAAAGTATAAGACTTGATATTAATAAAATTCTATTAATACTGTTGCGTCGAAATGCCTAAAAACTAATTTCTCTTTTTTAAGTATATTATACTCAAATAATACTGATAAAATAGTTTTGCTAGTAATGCTAATAGTTATATAATAATATTACTTCCAAAATTAATTATTATATCTTAAAAATAAGAAATTGTTGTTGTTGCATTTGAATGTACTTTTTTTATTTTTAGGGTTGTCATAAGCAAGGATGCCTTCTTTTTGGGACGGGCGTCCACGCTCATTAGTGCACTTCGTCCCATTCTTCTTAGTTTTGGCGCTGGTCGTCGCCGAACTAGCACCTCCACCACGTACTTTTTCAAATGGGGACGTCGACAACGTATTACAGCCAGTCACTCCTGGAGGGCAAGTATAATTTTCTATTCTCTATTTTGATTACCAAACATTAATTTGCTTATTATTTTCACTTTCAATGCCGATGTATTCACTGAAATCCGCACTCAAATTAAGCTACCGAAATGAACGATTCTTGTTCCCACGTAGAATATTAGATCTACCTATGGAGCGGTCTTAAATTATTTTGGTGTTGTAATTTTCGTAGTAATGATCTGTCTAGATTGCCGTGCTGATGAAATTCCTACCACTTAAGCCCAAAGTGTATAAAAAGAAGAATTCGATATAGAAAAGTATATTATCGAATTAATATTATTCAAGCATTCTTAAAATGTTTGCATTAGTATTTAAATTGTAGATGATACTGGATGCCATTAGAACGTGATTAAATTAACATAGCGACTTGGTAGTCTCCGCAGGAAATATGCGTAAGCCAACGTATAAAAATTGCGTAACGGTGGCGCCTGTTTCTTCCCAAGGTCATGTTTTTACTCCTACTATGATAAAACCAGCTGTCGAATCGGGCCGTTTTGCAATTTTTTTCGGTATAAACGACCGTTGTTATATTAATTCCAATTCTTGACATCTGGGCTCATTGCGAGCGTCAGAATAACCGACATCGATTACCTCCATGGTCCAACATTCATCATAAATGACGCTAAAGCTTATCATCACTTCCTTTTTGCAAGTAATCTAGGTCAAGATTACTTTGTAAAAATAGAATAGCCCAATTTTTTCATTTATCTGTAGTTCTCGAACCACCTTTGCTGCGATAAATACGAACGAATATTTTTCCGCAGCTGTATTAGATATTAAAATTTTAAATCGGTTTCATAACAGCCAGATAGACATTAAGTTTGCGTTACGGTATAACTAGAAATCACATCATTTTGTTATGCTAGGTAGTGGGTCACTAAAACCTGTAATTACTAGCACTTTAATTATTAATCTATTGTTCTCTACAAACGTCGTTATTAAACCAGTTAGTGTTTATTGTGCTTCCATTGTTCAACTAAATAATGTAATACCGATAAAGATTCAACCAAAACATTCAATTATAAGTTCTTTATTACAAACGGCTATAGGATATGTGGGCATTATGTACAAACGTCCGGATATTGCCGGAAACGAAACAGAACTTCGACCTTTTCTATTTTGAGTAACAAATCAATCATCATATTAATGATTTTAAAACAATAAAACGCTAAAGAAAGGTGTACATTTTACACACAATACCGTTTACAACCTACAGATATAAATAGGTATGATTCTACTTAAAAAAAATGGTATGCTGTTGTTTTTATAGAATGCGAATCGTAAAAATATTAGTTTCCTAAATTCACCTAAAACGGTTGTTCCCAAAGGGATATATCCTAAGCCTTCCCATGCTGGTAATCATCTCGCTCTTTTGTACAATAAGTATTATCAATAAATAAAGTTACAGCAATTTCCCTGCACTGCAGCGTCTGGATTAAATTGTAGACATGATAGCCTGGTTTTCAATGTCCTGCGATCCGAACAAGTATTTATTTCTCAAATCAGGAGGTGTGTAGTTTGACATTACAATTACTCCCCCTAAGGCGTACAATGCGCAGCAGCAAAATATTTAATGAACGAACTCTTATTATAGGTTTAAATGCAATGAAAGCTAGCGCCAGGAAGCTGAAAATAACTGTCATTATTCTCCTGCACAGGTGAAGCAAATTTTTATTATCGTTACGACATAAAATAAGCGTGTTCCCATTTCAATAATCGTACACCGTTATTGTTTTTATTAACAAGGACTTTATCATATTTTTAGACTCATTTTCCTCTAATTTAACTTCTGTATGACAACGCTTTTGTCAAATTTATAAAGAAATTTTTAAACATCCAGAACGTATTGCGGTGACAAAAATTAAATAATAGTTTGTTAAGGTCAACGCTTAACACAGACAGTAGTGATTAAAGGTAAACAAAATATTTGGAAGCTCCTGCTCTAAGGGCTCAACGAAAACCATTTAATTTCAACAGAATGGAGCTCTTTCACAAAAATATTTAACCGAACATATATTAGATGAATCATGTCAAGACTGCCCTTCTAAACTACCAACCAGACCGATTTTACGATTTCAGAATAAAACAGATGTATGCTGAACTGCAATTAGTTAGGTATGTTTTCTATATATTATAATCTCGTTCTACTATGCTGTATACCGAGGACAATTAGAATACTTGGTATAAATCCACAAAAAAAAATGTATTGCCTTATTCTATCGTTTTTAACTATACAGTGCGGTCGTAAAATGTCCTCCCGCCCTACTAACTTCTGCACCACTTGATACTTCTTCACAAAATGTTGTGTTCTTTAATGGAAGGCTAAATGCTGCTTTCTAGCCCACATTTAAAATTTATACCTTTCAAAATGGCGGCTAGGCGCCATCTTGAACATCTTTTTAATGGAAATGGGGGTCGAACACCTCATTTGAAAGGTATTTTAATTCTGCGTCTGATCCTTGAGTTTCACAAAAAATATTTATCCAGAAATAAGTTGATTGAAAATAACAAGTTTATGGAAAAAAGTAGGCACCCGCAAAATTTTGCAATTTGCGGTCGAATATATTGTTGGCCTCTTCGAGGACAACAACTTTTCCTTATGGCACTTTCCCGTAGCTCGTACCGTTCGGCCGCCAAGGGGGTCCAAAGTCGAAAAGGAATCGACGTCCAGCACATATTCACGTCATCGCAGCGGGACGGTCGCGAGCTCAATCTGTTCGCATAAGTACGCTTCATCGACGGCCGGCGAAGGCGGTTCTAACATCCCCGAAGGGGGCGCGGGAGACACCGAAACGTCGAAAAACAAACGTAAAATCGACATAAAAACTTAGCGGGCGTCCCACGCGCCCCCTTCGGGGATGTTAAAACCGGCCGTCGATGCGCCGTACTTACGCGAACAGATTGAGCTCGCGAACAAGTTCTTCTGTGCGGTAAACTATTTGTTGATTTCCTGCGATATAATTATTATTTTTGGATATTTTGTTTTAACAATAAAACATATTATTATTCACCACCCCTAGCTTCTGATTCTACAGAAATATTTCCACATCTTTCAAATTTTAGTACATATTTATGAATAATACTTACAGAAGATATAGGTCTGGTATTAAACCTATTACTACATTTGATGAGCAATAATTTTATCTTTCTATTGATACCATTACTTTTCCTGTAAGTTGAATTGGCGAGGAAGAATCGGCAAAAATGTTCAATACAATGTTAAATTCATATGTTCGCATTTGAGAATGTATAACAGTAAAAAAACAAAACTAACCTAAAATAGCCATAAAAACAAAATTTTCTTTCCTAATTAATAAAGCAGATATATGGAATTCGTAAGAGCTCTGTTATAAACATGTGTGATAATGTCATTCGCTTAATATCTTTAAAATCAAACGACTATGTATTATTTCTAACAGCAGAGCATTTGGGTTCAATGAAATACAATTTTTTCCCTGAAATAATAAAGGGAAAGGCTTACTAGAATCGAACAACACTAAACCATTAGTCTCCTGAAAGCCCCGACTTGATTCCTTTCAAGTGTTGAAACTCTACAGAACATCAATTTTTGAGGAAGCTTTATAGGTTGAGTAAGAATAGTCCAGCTGAAATCAAGTTGTGGATTACTTTTAATAGATATTTTAATCTTATTTTCAAATAGTAATGTATGGTAGTAATGGCGAAAATGAAAAAACTTCCTGATTAGGATCATAAAAATCAAAAGTTTTGTAATAAATCAAATTTTTTTAGTGATGCGGTTATAATTTTGTCTATTCAAAAAAAAAAGCAACAACCCCGTGCACCAATTTTCTTGATTTTTAGAAAATTTTAAAACCTTTGACTTCGAAGATATACTACCAAAAGGCACTGTGTCGCTTTAGTTAGCTAAGCGCAACTTCATAAAAACATATATAAGCAGAAAGATGAGTTAGATAAAGCCCTTGTGAAATAATGTAACAAAAAATAGAAATTCTAAGTATCTTACAGCTTCGTTACATAATACCAGTAAACATTAATCGATATAAATAAATATGAGACTGCACAAAGGAATTTTAACGCAGTAATGAAATTCTCAAATTTATATGGTCTATGCATTCTTCTAACATAGCAATATCGTTAACAGTTTATTGCTGATTGATTTTATAGCATAAACTTTTAAAAGCATGTTGGAGGCAGTCTTGTTTTACCAGTGTTTTAACATCAACGTTATCTTAGGTACTATGGAAATACTTACACGGACGTTACTGCTACAACTACAATGTGGCACGCCTATCACTGAATTTATAATCAATGAAACGCATCATGGAGCGTAGATGCATACACGAGTTTATCGTTAACAAACGTCCTTACTACTAACTAGCATTTTGTAACATATTATCAAGCGTGATTTGAATATATTTATAAGAAGTGCGCTTTTATTAAATTTTATGACTCTGCTCGAACAATCTGATGTAAACATTGTATTTTCATTCAAATTACGTGTTCATGTTTTGTGCTTTTATAATTGTTCTGCCTCCGCAAATACAGATCCAGACTGTCGTTTTGTCTCAATTTATTAGACGTCAGTCAAGGTTTCAGCATTTCAGAGTCGCTAATTTCACTTGGTGATATAATCTTTTTCCTTTTTGTAGAGTATTTGTCATGTGGTACGTACTTATAGGGAATTATTGCTGTTAATTTAACCCGCTTTTGAGTTTTAAGATCATGCGAAATTGCTGCTATTTATAAAGCTTAGTAATTTTTCCCAAGAGAGCTAATTTCACTGTCGCCTTTTATTAGAATAATTTATGAAGATTAGTAATCCCGAAGATTTTTATCTTTTCATACAGATGTAATCAATAGTGATTTTGTTGCTTATTTTTAAAGAAAATTATTTCAAATCGTTAATCTATTGCTTATATAGAAGCTTGAAAATGACAGATATCTCATTTTAAATTTAAACATATTTGAAAATAATAACCAAATATAAAAAAGCAATTTTAGTACGAATCTACAGTTATTTACTTCCCAGTGAGAAGTCTGTCGCATAGATAATAATAGACTTTATTAAAAAATTTAATTCTCATAAGAATCCCCTAAGTATACCAATGATGAACTACATTAAGACTGCCTTGCGCTACTGGACATCGGCACTCGTTTCTGTCACATGCTGCTCTTCAGCACTATCATAGAAGTACAGGGGACGTACCACTTAACAGCGAATCTGAACAAAAATACCAGAGAATGTTTAGGCATTTAGGCGTCACAGTGGCCAAAACAGCATTGGGAAATTCTGCAGCTACTATTTCGGTTACGAATAAAGAAGTTCTAGGATGTTTGCTCATCAAGCAACCATTATATTTACCAATGAAATTGTAGATGGCTAACATATAGTACACCTAATTACGGATTAGGAGACAAGAATTGATTTTGTAGATTGTACCGGGGTCATGCGGCCAGAAATTGCCTCTCTTCAGTTCGATCTGTTGAAATCTTTTGTGGAAATATAATTTACTTTAAGACATAAGCTGAGATGTACGATTTTATAAAATATATTACGGATTTAAGTCAAACTTCTAGGTTTTGAGCTTAATATTTTCGATTGCAAGTGATAATTGCTTAAAATATCATATCATATCCAACGAAGCAATTTTCAAAAAAAAATCCTTATGGGAAGAACTACATTAATCTGTATGGTAAGCATTTTGGACTTGCAATTAGAACTACCAAATTGAAGTCCCCTCTTGGGTTTACTTTCCTTAAATTTTAATTTGTTTATACCGTGTGTTTCACTTCTCACCTTCACACCCTTGTATCTTTCTTATTTGCTTTTCAATCAATTTCGATTTTGGTCAGTTATACTACCCTTTAAAATGGTTATTTTGACAATTTTAAAATATTACAATTTACTGTCGGCTTAGACCGCGTCATCATTTGGGGACTACACCCAGCATTATCAGGTAAGGCCGACCTGTAGCTTGTCTGCCTTTACAAGCATTTGCTCTAGAAGTTTTTTTTATTAATAATATACTCAATTTACAACTAGCCCTAAGGCTAACGAGCAAATGTGATGTAATACTTAATACTAAATTGAATTACATTGTCATGAGGAGGGAGTGACGCTCACTGGCGATTCCCAGAATATACTAATATAACAAGTATGATTCAGTAAGGTCTAGCGTTTTAAGTCTTTTTAATCTAGGAGTGGTATTAGTATTGTCTAGTAAGTTGAGCACTAATACATTGGGGTGATTTTTAATTCAGTTAGCATAGGAGGTTGTATGTCTTTTAACTTCCTCTCTGATCCATGGAATTTTTAGGTTCTCATGAAGTGTTTTATTGCTAATGAACCATTCAGCGTTGGTGGAGTTTTGCTCTGAAATCTTTCCAGGATATCAATATTGGATGGTTTTGCACTGCCCCATAGATGAATGCCGTACGCCCACACTGGAACCAAAACTATCTGTGTGTGTGTCACGTGAACCAGTGTTCTACTCACTCTGAAGATGTAAGCTGCAATGTCTTGCGAAACGTTAGTTTGCATGGGTTCACAAACAACTAACAGGAATAAGCCGATTAAGTATTATTGTCCTGACAAACAAAATACATTAAGATCAAACCTTGTCCGCCCCAAGGTTTGAATAATCTAATCACACGGCCCTGTTTAGGCTGGCAGGGCCTACGAACAAATATTGCGCAAATGCTTGTAAAGGCAGACAAGCTACAGGTCGGTCCCTACTTGATAATGCTGGGTGTAGTTGCCAAATGACGACGCGGGGTAAGCGTAAAGTAAATTGTAATATTGACAGTTCGAAAAACAAAGTCTCAAAAAATAAATTTTAAAATAATTTTACTGCAAACCAGTAGCCTACTATGATCAGAAACAAATACGACGAAACAAATACGGCCTAGTTTTATCGAAAAAAGTTATTCGGAAAAGTTGTTCCGAATCACAAAAATAGCTCTAATCCAAATTTTCATTGATATTTATTTTTAATAATTTATCGTATTATAAAGATGAAATAATTAATATTCTGTAGTTGTATTAACAAACAGCTGACCATTGTCTAGTTGTCTGTCGCCCAGATGACGATCACCCATACGTCGTCGCCCAAATGACCGTGTCAGTGACCAGTTGCTATCACATGAACTTCGATTTGATTCTGTTCACATTATCTTGAATGTAGTGTGTAGATCTTATACCTCTCTCTACAGTCCTTTGGCTCCCCAGAGAGTGTGGTGACCTTCTTTCGTATGTCTCTACAAACCGAAAACTGATTAAAAGTATCTACACTAAACGGCAAAAAACCGGATCACTTACAATTTAATTATTTTATTTTATTATGCAAATATATTGATCAAAATAGGTAACTAGCAGTAGGTTACAACATTTTCGCCAATTTCAGTTCGTTTAATAAGATTTAATAGCATATTATTACAAATATTAGAGGAAACTAAAAGTTGACAAAAACTCATTTAGATAACAAACAACAAACAAACTTATTGGAAAGGCTATCAATAGCTGTGTTTCCTCCCCTTGCCCTTATTACTTCCATCCTCCGGTGCATACTTCGAATGACGCCCTGAATGTCGGTTTGAGGAATATTCTCCCACTGTTCCTGCAGGGCAATCCGAAGATCGTTTACATTTTCCGGAACGACTGCACGACTCCTAATGCGTTTTTTAATATATCCCAGACATGCTCTATAGTGTTTAAGTCAGGGCTGGGCGCTGGCCAAATCATGCGATGGATTTGCACTTGCTCAAAATATTCCTAAACGATACGCGCCGCATGTGGCCGGGCATTATCGTCCATAAATACGAACCCATCTCCAATAAACGGAGCGTATGGTACAACATGTTCCGAAAAGATCTCTTCAATGTACCTATGTGCGTTCAAAGATCCATTTTAAATGAAAACTAGCTCTGTGCAGGCGTTAAAAGATACGCCAGCCCAGACCATTATAGAGTCTTTGTGAAACGGTGTCCTAGGAGAAAATGTACATTCGAAGTAGCGTTCTCCCTGGCCTTCTATACACTTTTCCTCGACCATCTTGGGACCGTACAGCGACTCGGGTCTCGTCTGGTAATAGAACATTGCCCCATTGCTGCTCTGTCCAATCTACGTGTTGTCTTGCAAACTGTAACCGAGCAATTCGATGTTGAGCGAGCAATTCTGGGCCTGCTTCCTTGAAACGTCTTCTTACCGTTCGCTCGCTTACATATTCCCTCGCACCTCCGCCAACCGATTTCTTGCCATAGGAGCTGTTAAATAACGAACTCTTAAGACCATATTTATTAAAAATCTATCATCACGGGCCGTTGTTACTCTTGGTCGACCTGATCTGGGTCTCCTTGTGTAGTTTTGGGTTTCTTGAAACCGAAGGACAGTTCGATAAACCGTTGTGTAGGCTACATGAATAGCTCTTGCAACATATCGAATGCTGCGCCCGTCTTCCACTAGAGCTACAACAACCCTGGCGACATCTTCAATGCTTAATGGCATTTTTCGATGCAGAATTGAGTAAAACACAATACACTAATCCAACTGAGAACAGATCAACAGAGACAATTGCAATATTGCTACATAAAGTGTAAACAAAAAATACAGCTTGCACAATAAACATCAGTATTTTAGCAACGCTAACAACTGGTGACAGATAATTGAAGGTTTTGTTTCTTGACTCATCATATAATACTCCAACCTGTCAGTAGTGATTTGATATTTACACAATATAAGCACTCTTTACACTAAAATCAATACATTTTATCCGTCCTTTTTTCTTCGTCTCATCCCATAACCCCACAAGCTTCCACTTAAACTATCTGACACATTCGTTCCTTTAACACTGATTTTGTGCAGTTCTTTAAAGTTCAGTAGGTAAAAAATTCACTCTTCTGCGCTCGCTGGTGTTAAGCAGCACACTACTTGTAATAATTTGTCGAAAACGTTAGTTTATTTAAGAGTTTAACTGTTATTGAAAGATTAAGCGCTAAATTTGAATAAATGAAAGAAATTTGAATTGTCACTAATACAAGAAAATCTAACTGAAGTGCTAATTTGTAATTCCGACGCTAACCTTAACCCACGGGTAGTTCTCTTTGATCACCGATGATAGAGCTTGGCTTGTATACATGATGTTATGAATGATGAACACGATGTCCTTACAATTCGGCAATAAATTTATTCTTGTCTGCTTTCTTGTTTATATTTATTTATTAGAACATTAATAATACCTTGTAATAAATAGCATGATCGATTCCCGACTACTTTTCTTACGCAAGTACGACCCACGTACGACTGTTTACGTTTATAAATACTGCAATTAAATCAATAATTTTAAACTGCCAAACCTGTAATAAATAGTAAACGATTTAATGCGCCAGGATGTCAAGAAGCATGCATTAATAAACATATTTTATTTAAATTTCAAGTAGCTTAAGCAACCGCATTCAACACCTCAATTAATAATTAACCTTTGGTCAATTCGCTTTGACTAAACTTCAACCGCATGAATTGCCTTTTTGACAATTTAATGAACTTTTCTCAAAATTCTGACAAAGAATGTTTGATTGAAAGCTTGAAACTGTTAACAAAGCATGTTCACCAATATTGGCTTTCAGGAACGTATTTTACAAATTCTGATTCTGATTTTAATAGAAAATTCGAATACATGACAACTATATTTCAATTTAAGGGAAATTCACTCGATAATATGGCCCACTTCTTCTTCAGCTGATCAGATCATTGACTTCCCAGCACTTGGCTCGCCACTTGTAAACTTAATTAGCTCTCAACAGCAATTAGTTTTCAACTTCTTGTCACACTGCACTGTGTGTGCACTGTGTGATAGTTTTATTGCTGTAGCTTTTGAATGAGATTATTTTGTTTATTACTTCCTTATTAGATTAGCTTTTTAAGACTTACCTGTCGCATGAAAAGGCTGGCTGAATCGCAAATGCAATTCTATGCTCTGTCAGGTTGCATATCCTCATTTGCAAATATGTGCAGCAAACGATGTAACGGAGGAAGATAGATTTTGCTTTTTCACAAGCCGAAATCTAATTAACTTTGTGAAGAGATTACATTAGCATCCGTTATGCAACAATACTGATAAAGTCGCACAGCCGTTGTAACAATATAGCTAGTAGAATGCAGTAACCGGATATATTGATTATACGAGTCATTAAGTGCACAGACGTATCGGTTGCAATTGGCGTAGCAAATAAAAATTTATAGATCCTTTTTATCTCAACTGAATGATTTATATTTCTTCCTGAGCACTTCTAATCATATACCTTATAGTATGTTAAGTTGCGAAGAGTTCGTAAATAATAATTTAAAAACACAGCAATTTAATAACAACTAGCAGAACCCGTGGCCTACGCTATGCTCCATTGGGTAACCTCATAAAAAATAAATAGATAAAACTTTTCCTTAACAAACCCTATTTTTGTAGTAACACAATTGTATACAAACGCGGCCGCATAAACTATATCTAATGCCGATTTGCAGTTGTAAATCGTGGTCGCATCCAGGCATTTGTGAAATATTAGGAAATTTTCAGATATTTTTAAAACGGTTACTTTTATCCTTCTCGATATTTTATGTGTATATAGAATTTTAGTGAAGCATACGGAAGTAATTTATCTGAGAAGAATTGGTATATCCTCCTTATGTAACTTCTTTAAAAAAAAAAATATATATATATATATATATATATATATGTGCTGTGTTACAAAAGGCTAAAATTGAGTTATCTTAACTTACTACTAAATATGTAAAGCTATGTAAACCTTTCCCACATAAACATCGTAGACTGTAATATTCAAATCCTTAACACAAATATGGGTTGTTTTGGATTGGAGTCATCTTAAGAAAGGCACAGAGGAAGCTTTTCAACCGTTTTATGCATTCTTGGGCTGTAATTTTAATAATATTAAAAAAGTAAAAAAATTGATAGCTACAGACTAAATTGTAAAAAAAATTGTAAAATTTCATAAATTATAACTATTCTTTGGTGAAAAATATATTTGAATCTAAGAAGTTAAAGAAACTTTATTTTGTATTTCCATCGACATTGATATCTGATTTATTAATTTATTTAAGTAAAGCTTGTTATGACATCTGCATACAATTAAAATGTCTGATTTCTTAAATGTTTACTATCCTGTTGTTTGAAACAAGTTTGATTGTAATTATTTAAGCTTTGGAAGAAACTTTGTGTTGTATTTTTGTAAATATTAGTGTATAATTTAATTATTTATCTTTAAATGTGTATTGTAATATTATTCATCTGATTTGGTGACTTTGGCAGATTTATGCCTTGTTTGGTGTCAAAATGTGTATTTTGATGACAGTTGTTTTCTTGTAAATTTATTTATCTTTCTTTCTTTCTTTATCAATTCCTCTTTTACCTTGCGGTGTATAGAAAAAATAAATTAGTTTATCGGATTTTCATGTAATTTAGGTAATTATTGCACTTTATTTCTATTGGTTGAAATCCTCTAGAAATATTCGATTCTATCCTTGTTTTTGGACGTTGCCTAGAAACGATGCTTTTTTGTTGCATTTTGTAGAGGTCTGGCAAGGAAAAATAGTGAGTTCCAGTTTTGTATTTATGGAGAACGCACGTTTTCGGTGCTGCTCCATAATAGTTAAAAAATTTGTTAAATTAGAATTATTTCACAATAAAACTTTGTGTTGTGTTGTGTAAGTTGAGGGTTTTTAAATACTTCCTATGAAATTTCCAAGAAAACTGTGAAATTTTTGTGCTTCGGAAAATAAAAGCTGGCGTCCTTCTACGTGCTTTTGTTTTCAATGGATGGTCAGAGTTCTTATTTTTTTAATTGGAAAACAAAAAATTGTTGAAATCACTATATCTAACCTCAACATTTATAAATAAAAGAAGAAGAAAAAATAAAATGAATAAAGCATTAAAATGATATTAAATTTAATCCATTTAAATAAAAAAAAGTTTTATTTCAAGGTGGTTAAAAAAGGTTATGTTTTTTAAAAAACTAAACAAAACTCAAGTGATCTTGTCAAAAGAGATTGGAAGCTACTTACTTTGATTGGAAATTCCTATTACAAGAAATAATCTGCACTACACAATCGTTATTGAAGGTTGGTGTATGTCTATAAATTTGTAGAAGATTCCAAGACATACTGATAAGAAACGCCACTGTACTGCATTTGAATTGGATAAATTCTTAAAAATAAATAATTCGTTCCAAGGCCGACCCTGCCAGGGTTTAAAGATACAACAAGTTCTCAAAAGGTGGGTGATATTAAAGCACTTCCGAAAATAAAAGTGGATTTATAAACTAGATTAAAAGAATATTTTAATGTGTTTCTTTCTTGATGGTGTTTTATGTAACAAAGATTATTATTATGTTTGTAATCATAGTGCTAAAAGATTATTGAAAAGATTTAGCTTCAACGGGATCTATGTGTGTACTTTTCAACGATTTATCTAATGTCTTTCATTCGTTTATATCCCTTATTTGTTGTCGATGGTTTGAATGAATATACGAGTATAATATCATATATAATGTGAATATTTGCAATGAGTCCCAATTTGCAACAGTAATTACCCTGAGATTGATAAAAGATTTAATTACCCTGAGAATTCAATTAATATCGTTAAAAAGTCCATGTGAAGATAATATGCTGTATGAACAATGTATTATTGTTTTGTATCCAATTCACTTTTCTGATTGTTTATTTAATATGATAAAAAAAATTTATCACTTTTAATGCAGAGCATAAAATTTTTGGCCAGCAACGTGGGGCAATACTACAGCAAATACAGGATGTATCAGAAATAGGTACAAATATTTAAACCAGTAGTAGACTGGCTCAAGTAGAATTCAATGGTATGTTCATTTTTCAAAAATCATTAAGTTTATTTTTTTGAATTACAAAATAAAACAAAATTTTGTTTGAGAACTGCTGATGATACATAGAAAATGCATTTAAGCTGTAGAAGGTTATTACCTAATTGTAAAGTAAATCCAAAGTGGGAAACACGTAAAAACTTGTGTGGCTTACGATAACAACAACAGGCTGAATAGAAATTACTGACCTACCTAATAGTATTGGTTTGCGAATGGTGATAAGAAATTTTTTTGCACTTCTATCTTACTCTCCTTTGCATAACCTGTCTTTGAACTCTAATTTTTGTTATTATCCTGCGGTACTCGAACAATTTTGGGTCAAATTTTCAATTATTATTTTCTCATATCTTAAGGGTCCCATTGCTAAAGAAATGTTTTTTTTAGTTTGATTATATTGTAATCTACCATAGGATTTAATGTTTGTACCTATTTCTGATACACCCTGTATATATCACACATTGTGAAACACATTGCTCAGCTGGTCGATTATTCTATCTTGATTTGTATACAATATTAGACACGCATGCCTACTTCTTTATTTTATTTTCAATCCCGGCGCTCCTTTTATTTATACAGCGTGGTGATAAAGTTCAGCATAAAATTCGTAATTTTGTTTTTAAATGCTTTTTGGGAAAACTCTGACACACGTCAATTTAATTTTTTAAGACTTCATAACGTTTTTTTTTTTTCTATCGTTTTCTATTTCTACGCGGTGACGTCATTATTAGTTTTTTAAATGACAACCCTATTTTTCCCTCTTATTTTGATGGACTTCCTCACCAATTAAATGGCGATATACAAAAATTAGTAACTCACATAAATTTGAGAAAAATGCACATGATTATAAAAAATCTAGATTTTATTTTTAATGAAAAAATTAAAAAAATTACCTAACGGGAATACTCAAAGTATCCACCACAATAATTTTTTAGCTGATACTTTGCATTCCTAAACGAATTTCGAGTTACATTAATAGACTAAACAATTTAGACCATTTAAAGCACCGGATTCATACAGAAATGTAAAGTATAAGCTCGGAAATTATTGAGCATGCGCGATACAAAGTGTTTACACACGTGCTTATCAATGCCTACTGGTTGATGGTGGACCCTTTGAACATTTCCGTTAGATAAATCATTAAAAATAAATTTTGAATTTTTGAACCTTATGTGTATTTTTCTCAAAAAAAAATATATTAATGTGGAGTACTAATTTTTTTAAATAGAAAAAGATTTACGTTCGGAAGCATCTTTTTTAAAAACAAAATTGACGTGTTTCGGGGGTTTTGTTTCCCCAAAAATACATTAAATAACATAATTATGAATTTTGTGCGGAACTTTATCACCAGGTGTACATAACACGTGAAGTAGTTTATGGCACATTTAGGATGTTGTAACAGCTCTGCCAAAACTTAGTCGTATTAGAAAAAATACTCAATTTATACCAAGAAAATGCGAAGTTGTTTATTTCATTTTGAGGAACGTCAACTATATGAGCTCCAAAACGTAAATTATTTGTAGCCGGCATTGTTGTTACATCTACTAGATGTCGTAATAGTTTGCATCTCCAATGGACTAGACTTATTGTCTTACTGATCTATAGTAACATAAGTTCAGTTCAGTCTGCCAACGGTAGTAAATTTTACAAGTAACTGAATGTATATTTTATTCTGTGTTTCAACATTGTTGAATAAACGAGTGTTAAATTCGAAACAATTTTCAATAAGCCCAAGCATTTTTAAATTTAAATCTAGAGAGTTCTATAAAAATTACTCAATTTGTGTTGGTATGCACTATATCCTTAAAATTTCGAATTTGCAAATGCGGTTTTTCAGAAGAACAATCCTATAAAAAATAACTTACACTTCTAATTTTTTCCAAAAACTTGTTTTAGCAATACATTTTTAATGATGACTAGAATTACAATTTTGAATACATGTTTCTTAGAAAATTGATTTAGTGGCGATGGATGTGTGCATATGTTTTAAATGTGGATAAGCTTGTTTAGCCACCAACGTCACTAGATACATGATCTTGCTTTAATTCTTATGAGTATAGGTGTTTTTTAAACAGAATTAACTACCCAAAACGCGAAAAAATACATTTACTAAAAAAACTACAAAATTCATTTAAGGGGTACTATGAAACGCACTATAATCAGAATTAGAAACTCGGTGACTAAGCATTAAACAGGCCTAACTAAGTGCATAGAGATGCTTGGAAAACCGCGTCCTAGATCTCGCTCTTTCAAAGCAAGCAAGCAAGCATTAAACCCGTCATCGTTCACATAATACCTTAAAAAGTTAAGAATCAAACAAACGTACGCATATCCGAATTACTAGAAACCCATCTTCAACAGAAATAATCAAACTAACTACAGCTTTTAACGGTATGTCACAGACGCTAATGTCGTTTTCCGTGACGGCATTTTCGTTTGTATTTATATGTATATTCCCAGTTTATGTAACTGAAGATGTATTGCTTTCTGCCGAAATCTGTACTAAATAGACAACCCTTTTTTTATAATTTACGGAACTTTGTGTTCTTATTACAGCTACAGCATTTTACTTTTTATATAACATACAGGATTAATCAGAAAAATGAATGGCAGATTCTACTAGCTGAACTAAGAAAAAATTATTGTTAATCAGAACGGATTTTTTGAGCATTAACATTCGTGCTACAATGAATATCCGATGAACAAAAATTTATTTGATCGCGTCAACAGCCACTCTAGCACCGCCTGAATAACTTCATCAGTGCTCTGAAAATTCTGCTCACCGAATGTCTCTTTAAGTGGACCAAAGACAGCATTCCCTTGGGGCGAGGTCCGGGGAATAAGGAGGATGTGGTAGACAATCAAACTTCAAATCTTGGATGGTTGCCACCGTTCAACGTGCAGTATATGGCTGCTGCAAAAAATTTGTTTCTGATGACAAGCTTGAGACGGTTCTTTAGGAGTTCTGAGTATCTGACACTAGTAACCGTAACCCCAATAAGCATGTAGTTCTCCAAGCCTCTCAAAAAAGAATCAGCATAACCTTTCCTGCTGAGAGCTGAGTTTGCAATGTTTTGGGTTTTGGCGAAGAGGTGTGACGCCAGTCTTTGCTAGCTCTCCTAGTTTCGAGTTGGTCATAATACACCCAGGACTCATCCCCAGTCACCATCCTTGCCAGAAAGGCATCTCCTTCGGCTTAATATCATTGCAAAAGTTCTTTATGTGCATTAACACGCCGTTGTTTCAATTCTTGAGTCAATTGCTTTGGCGCCCACCTTGCTGACAGTTTAACTGGAAGATGTCATGCATAACGCGATGTACAGAACCATGGCTCATATTCAAAACTTCAGCGATTTCATCCAGGATAACCCGACGATTTTCTTTCACTAAGACTTCAACTGCCGCAATCGATTCAGGCTTCACAGTTTGCTTGACCAGGTCGGAGAGAATCAGGTACGGAAATCACCCTGTTTTTGAACATATTGCTCCATTAATACAGTTGTTGGGGTGGCAAACATTGCTTTATTCTAAGATGGATATCAGTGGGTTTCGCCCCTTCACTGTGCAAGAAACGAATAACAGAACGTTGCTCTTTCCTGGTGCAGTGATGATGATGATGATGATGATTTTCATGGGTCGGAGCAGGCCTCTGCACTTAGGCCACCAGGGCCCATTGTGCACCCTTGGGTTTACAGAAGACTTCATTCCCTGAGCAGGTCCATCGCTTCGGGGAAGAACAGAATCCTGTTCAAAGGCGCGTCTTGAATGTCTCTTGGTTCAAGAAAGGGAGAACCAAGGTATTTGCGTTTTGAGGCCGCTAATGCCTTGCATTTGCAGAGGACATGTTCAGAGGTTTCCTCTTGCTCTTGACATTCCCTACACAGGTTGTTTAACACAATCCCTATAGTGTTTAGAAGACTGTTCAGGTTTCCGTGGCCTGCAAGGACGCCCGCTATTATCATGATTTGTCGTGTGCTTAGATTCAGAATATAGTTTACCGATTTAGGCGAAGGGCTCTTGATGAAGGCTCTAGCCTGTCTGGAAATTCAAAAATGCTGAAATGCCTCGTGCCTCACTTGTTTGGGGGCTATTCCAAAATCTGGGTCTGGTCCTACTAAAGGTTCAGCTTCAGCTTCCTCATTGCCACTTATTCCACTATGGCCCGGAACCCATAGAATTTTCACGTAATTCTATTGATGCTTAATTTCGTTGCATAAATGAGCCTAAGATCTATCATTTAGACGAGAGTGGTACAACATTTTCTTTAATATTAGGTCCGTATATTTTTCAGATATTTTGTCTTACAACCCGTAAGTGGAAACCCCTTTTCCATGCGAAAATGCTAAAGTAATACTATTGCAAATCTTTGAACCCAACTGTTTGCAAGGTAAAAAATTGGGATGTCTTAAAAATTTGTATCATTCGTATTCTGCAGTTTAAATTCTCGATGTGGAATTAGGTCCGCACTATTACATACTCAGAAGGTGCTGTAAGTCTGTAACGAAATGTCTTTACGTAGTCGTCTGAACTTTTTTTATTATTTTAATGTCCTGAATTAGCATACTGTAGTAATCTTCGATTGATATCAATTGAATTATCTAGAAAGCAGTTGAGTTAATCAAGGTACAATAAAGATATTTTTATGTATTTATGTATAGAGAAAAAGATTTTAAGACAAAATCAGAAAAGATAAGGGTATAAAAACTAAAAAAAACATTGTTTCCAAACCCCTGATACATGTAGCGAATTAAATTAATCATTAACGTTATACTAAATTAGTATCATCAAAATATAAAGTATCAAATTTTGATGCTACTATTGCCATTAAATTTTTTTCATTTACGTATGTATTGTAAAGTAGACATAACGTTATCAGTTTCTTTATTATCTTCCAGCTGGTTATAATCCACTTTTTAATTTTTTTTCCACCTAACAGATCATACTGTATGTATTTCTTACTTTTCCTCGTATCTCCTTTAACGGTTTTGGTTAAAATCTACGTAGAATCTCCTATTTTATCCCTTTTTTCTTTCAGACTTTCCCTTTTATATTAGCGGGTCTCTCCAAATCCGTCTTTATTACATATCTCAGCCATTTCACCAACACAAAATGCAGTTCCTGTTCCAACGAATGGTGTTTAAGATTAACATTCACCCATGTTAAAGCGCCCCTCAAATATGCTCTCTTTTTTCATGTTCTACGTTTCGACGTTTATAAACGAATTTGGAAATTATAGATTTATGATTCTGTCAATTGCCTCCAATGTCGCGACCACGAATCGTTGCATTTCTGCAAAAACGATCACGATTCCCAGATTACAGGACATACGAGGACCTCCCAGGCGTTTGTAAAGCCTATTCTGCATTTCAACTTATTATTTTGACCCTTTTACTTCCGTAACGTAACATCGCGTAATTACGTATGGAAGTGTGTACCTTAATGTTGGTTAACGGAAATTCTGCAAACGTGCATAGGTAATTAAAGATTACGAAATAAAACCAATTAGAGTCTCTGTAAACACCGATCAACAGAACCATTTATTTAGATCGAACAAACTATACATTATTACATTTTACTTGAACTATAATTACCAACCACTCGCAATATTCTATTAAACTGCTTTTCCGATTTCAAAATAATTATATGTTCTATTTTGTTTACGATACCTTTTACAACAAAGTAAACGCAAGTAGAAAACGGAAAATTAATTGCTTGTTTGACATGTCCTGCATATGATCATTCGAGATTGTTAATTGTCTGTTCAAGCAAAGCACAACGATCGTTTCTTTGTTGTACAGTTGCATATTTTCCACTTGATAACGAGCTCGTTAACTCTTGGTGTTCAATTAACCAGAAATTTATTTTAAGTTTAAAACTTAACGACTAAATATTTATCAAACAAGCTACTATTAATAAAGGTACCAATAAAATTGTAATATCAATTGGGGAATTTAGCAGTTTGTAATTATTTTGGTGTTTTTTGCCGATTTAGCGTTCTTGCAATTTATTTTTTATATTGCAACTTTCCTTGACATTTCCAAACATTTTCCAGCATGAAATGAAATCCTGCGTAGTTCTGAAATGTTATATGCTATAATGTCAAAGTTCTTACATTTAGCTGTATTTTAGAGGTGTTTAATTCGTTCCGGTAGTTTTCATGCAGCGTTTATTGTAATCGAATAGAACAATAAAGCTTTTATTGTTTTAGAGAGAATTAATACTAAGGGACACGACCATGATCATTACACAATTAGAAATTATTGAGGCTAAAATATTATAGATAGTCTAAAACTAGCTGGACCACTCTCCTAAAAAATAATGACTACGATTTTTAATACAAACCTGTTAAATTGTAATAGTAATTCATTCGTATATTTTTTTATTATTTATTTCTGTTTGCTATTTTTTACCGTATCGTTCTGTTCCTCTTTATTTTTTTCTGAAACCGTAGTTCTTTATATAATTTTAAATCTCCTTGGTTGCCCTCTCCTTTTTCTTTATATTGTTAGAACATCCTGTATATTGATTACTAGATTTTTGTATACTTCTGATTATTTTGTTTTGTAGAACGTCACAAGTTTTACTTTTTAATTTGTATCTCGTTTGTTGCGGAACATATTATTATTACAAACTAGCGCTTGTTGGGGGATAATCAGAATACTTTAAACGATGAAATAGCCATTACTATAATTATAACATAACCGGCATTAAACCGTATCATAACAATGACGTCGTTACCAACACCTTCCAATTTAATTAAAATAGAAATCTTCTTCTTCTTCTTCAACCCTGTTCTGTCCATTGTTGGACGTAGATCTCCCTTTTTTTTTCGCCATTCATTTCGGTCTTGTGCCTGTTGTTTTCCAGCCACTTTCCTAATATCGTTCACTCATCGTGGTCTCCCGACCCCTCTTCTTCCTTGTCTTGGTCTCCATTCTGTTACTTGTTTGTTCGTTAGGTTTTTAACTCCTGTTTGTTTTCTTATGTATTTTATAGTTTTCCTGTGACAACTGTATTCCCAACATTTTTCTCTCCATGGCAGTTTGTGTTTTTCTTAGGCAGTGAATGATTCTTTTAGTGAACGTTACTGTTTCCATGCCAAGTACGGGAATAACATATATGTTGAAAATTTTTGCCTTTTGTTTTCTATTAAATTTTATTGAACATAGGCTATGTGATAGTCTGCCGAATGCTACCCAGCCTAATCTGGTTCATCTTCCTATCTCAGCTTCTTGGTTTTTATATTTTAACATTATGATGTGTCCTACGTATATGTATGATGGGGCTGTTTCTATGCTTGAGTTATCTATGTCTATTGTATTTATACCTTCTGTGGTTAGGATTTTTGTTTTATAGCAATTGATATCTAGACTTATTTTCTTTGATTCTGTATTAAGGTGTAATACCATAGTTTCGAGTTCAGCTGTGTCTTTGGGCATTACCACGATGTCGTCGGCGTATCTGAGGTGGTTTATATACCTGTCTTCCGTCTATATTTATTCCTTTTTCTTGCCAATCTATGTTTTTGAAGATGTCCTCCAGGACCAGATTAAACAGTTTCGATGAAATGCAATCTCCTTGTATAACTCCTCTTTCTACTCTGAATTTTTCGATTATTACGTTGGTCAGTTTTATTTCCGATGTAGCTTTGTTGTATATATCTTTTATGAGGGTGGTATATCTGGAGTCTATCCTTCAGGTGTCCATTGCGTTTAATATGAAGGGCAGTTCTACAAAGTCGAACGGCTTTCAAAGTCTGAATGCTAGTGATAGGTTGGTGTATTTATTGAATTTTTCAATAAGCGTTTTGATCGTTTGTAGATGATCTCTCGTTGAATAACCTTTGCGGAAACCCGACTGATAGTAGTCAATTCTGTTTTCCAGTCTGTTCGTTATTATTCTTGTCAGCAGTTTGTAGGTAGTTGAAAGCAAACTGATTGGTCTATAGTTTGCGAGCTTTTGTTGTCACCTTTCTTCTTTTTTAGTATAATTATGGCGTTATATAAGTCTATTGGGATTTTTCCTTCCTGTATACATTTATTCATCAAATTAGCGAGTTCGATTTTCAGCTTATTTCTTCCGTATTTCCGGAGATGTCTTCAGAGCCGTCGTTAGTAATCTTCCTTTTCCTTTCAACTGCCTGTCTGTGCTCTGCTGTTTCTGTTTTATACAGTTTTTCATAGTAAGTTTTTGCCGTATGTAGCACCCCATTTTTATCGGCTACTCCAACACCTTCTTCAGTGCATAGTTTTGTTATGTTCTTTCTGCCAGTGTTTAGCTTGGTTGTTAAAACTCTCATGTTATCATTATTTTCTATAACTTCTTCTATGATCTTTTCTCTGTATATCTTCATATCTTCTGATTTCTCGTCTTACGAGGATATTTAGTTCGGAGTATTCGATGCTGTCCGAGAAATAGCGCAATGTAAATTAGTATTCTTCAATTTTAGTATTATAATTACATTGACAAATAAATATGCTGTGTCGGAATGTAAGGGATGCACTTTGTAAATATACGAAACTGTTAACTAATCACTAAACGTGTATTGTTTCGATTACAAATCCCGCTCGGTATTGTTTCTATTATAAAGGTCCACATTAGAATGAACTAGCGATTTCGCTGCATAGTAATCCAACCACATATAATACAACGAATTTTTTTCTTCGGAACCGAAACGGCAGGGGGTTCTACAATTTCAAATTCACGTAAATGTGAACTTATGAGGTGGATCCGAGGTTCGGAGTAACTACAAAGTTGAGACAAGTGGAAGGTTTAAAATAATTGTGTAGATTTAATTTATAATATACCCACGAGACGCAAAACTCGACCCCCTCCATCTAATTTTTGCAATGTACAATACCGAAAAACAAAACTATTAATACTTAACCTAAACAAATTATATTATTTGACAGGCGTTGTGAGGCTTATAAAAAAATCATATTACAAATACTCTCTATTTTAAAATTCCAAACATTCTGCTTGGATGAATCAATTTAATTAATTTCTAATTATTCTGAGAAAAGTATTAATAAAAAAATTATAAATATAAATATAGAATATCCAAGAATAAAATGAATTTTGATTCTGTAGTATACGATCAGTTCTAGTTTAGCATCAATAATAAGATTTCTTTCGGTAAACATAAATAATATTATTCTCGTTAAAAACTCTTTAATTAATAATTCATACAATTATTTTCCTATAATTTATTTTTTAAAAATTCGTTTAATAGTTTGTTGCAATTTGTGTTCCTAGTATTAGTTTGTAAATTATCTAATTATGTTTTATTTACACCAAACCACACTTGACAATTAAAGAAAACTGATGCAATTGCAAATCTCTGTAATTGGCCACACTTAAACGTTAAACTATACAAATCATTTCCGGGAAGTAATAATGTTGTCTTCTGCTACCCTGAATGAAAAGCCGAAAGCCATTCAAACCAACGTTTGCATAGAATACTAATTTCCCTAAGAAAGTTTCCTCGTGCCGCGATGTCGTAAAGCATAGTGTTTGTATGTAAATAACGAAATAAAAATAAGTGTATTAATAATTCGGTTAGTGACACCAGGGTCATAATAAAATAACGATTTTCGTCTGTCAAGAATGTGAAAATAATGTAATTTTGATTACGTTTATATTGAAATTTATATCCAAAAACTGTTGATAATTCGTTCCAGATTGACAGTAAAATTCTGTAGCCCAGTATGATAAAATTGTTAATTAATTTTCTTCGAGCGACTTCAAAGCCACGATCTAATTCATAATTATTTACGGATGTTGCAGAACGTGCTATTTGCGATAACCCCCAAGCCTATGGCTTTGAACTTTACGGTTGGGTCAATCGACTCATTTAACCAATGACATAACGTAATTAATATTTATGTATTGCTCTGTTATTGTGTTATTGGACAAGCACTAAACTACTCCTATGCTTGCATAATATATGTTTTCTTCTTTCCATTCTTTAATTAAGGTATCAAAATATTAATGGGCACGTGCCTACAACGTAATAATAAAAAGGCGTTATAAAATTTTCCTAGGA
>JABXWE010040086.1:0-26122 GCA_014611495.1 Limonius californicus
GTTAGTTTATCAGATTCCAGCAATTCGCGGAACGCCTAATAAACCTTGTCCCTTGAAAATGGTTAAGGTAATAAACTGCACTTAATGGAGATATTGGCTCCAATTTATCAAGCAAAGGGGAAAATAAGTGAACTAATTTGTGAAAAACGACTAAAAAGTAGTAAACAAAGAACTTTGGAGAGTTTTTTTAAACAATAGTTTATTTGTCCGAGATGTAGTAGTAGTAGCACCTACATCTGTACATACATACGTATGTACATATTTGTCAATACGTTTATGTAATTTAGTAGATATATGTATCACCATCTATAAATTTATCGTTTTATTTTGGGTGTATCAGAAACATCGAATGAGCTACTAGGAATTTAATTTTCTATAAACTGACCACCTGCTTAAAGTGACCATTTTGTACCAGTCCTTTGGGTGGTCACTTTAGACAGGTTCTACTGTAGTTTTTTAGGTAATTAAACAAATTCATAATTATTTAAAATGTTTTTACGCATCCAACTAATCAATTGCTAATAAAAGTTAATACAATGTTGGTGTAATCAATTATTACTCCACTACTTAATTATTATTCGATAACTCGATTATTATTTGATTAGCCAATTATTACTGGTTTAATCAATTGGTACACAATCGTAATTGATTACTAAATTATAAAAATTACCAAAAGTCTGAATAATCGATCGGCGGTCACAGTAGTATAAACAAAAAATACAAATTGATGCTAAATTTGTATTTTGTTATAATTTTTTGTTATGTAATCTACAATTAAAAAATGGATTCACCATAGTCAGTGCTTATTTTGTAAAACGGTTTAATGAACTGAGTAACATGCAAGCAATTACGCTTATTTAATCAACCTGCGTTGGCGCAAATTATCGTAAAAGTGATTCCTGTATCGGAAAATGATGATTTAACAGCACGTGTTCTAATCTACAAATACATATCTGATATTTACAGAGTAATATTTGGTAGCTGTAGAAGTTACCGTTTCTCAGGGAAAGCTATGTTGTCAATAAGTGTGAACATAAAATAAAAAAATTTCAGCATTTCTAAATGGACAGTTAAACAATGAAATTAAGTAATCAACTTCAATAGATACCGAATTTTTCATATACATCGACGTGTGCTAACAATTTTGAACAAAGCTGAAGATAGTTAAAGACATTCTGAAGGAATTTGCCTGAAAGTAATAGTGTGTACAAATATTGTTTTCCAAGGTTGTAATAGCCTCCAGCTACATCCAATAGAATATACATAACTAATTAATCAAAAATTTTCACAAAAATAATTCTGTAAGTATACTTTAGTTTTATATTTTTTTGTATTGTCACATTTCAACGTGGATATGTTTTACCAAATAAAGCACGCTGTCTACTTAATTGCGCGAATTTTTCTACTTCCATTTTTAAATACAGTGCTGAGTTAAAAAAATTTGCAGTACTTCTAAAATAATGGCACGTTCTCAGTAATAAATTATGTAACATACCCCAAATAACTTTCCTTTTTCGCTCGGTATCTATAATTCTTCCCCAGTAAAATGTCCATCATTTCATTCTGGCTACCGTACCGCTATCAAATAATTTGAAAGCTTGACCGACACCTACGTTAGAAACAGAAATGTCTGCGAATGCCTGACTGCCTGACATTTGGTTGCTCTAGTTTAGGTAGAGGTATGAGAATGTAACATGAAATTGCTCGGTTGCCTGACTTGATTAAAGTGGTCTGAAACATAATATATTATTACCTGCTGCTAAATTCGTGCGGTATAAAATGTGAAATGCGATGTTCATAAATAGCTAAGTTCTCTCTGCGGCATTCTAAATGGCAAAGATCACAGAGTTGATGGTCTTTGTTACTGTAAGCTCTAGGCTACGGCGAAAATGTTACTACTGTAAATGATTTGTTCGTTACATTTCACATTGTGGAGATGTAGAATTGTTGCAAACTACGGTATCTACATCTATGTAATTAATATCAACAAACTTGATAATCTACTGTATTTTAATACATAAGCTGTGGTATCATCCGCTTTGTACGACAAAATACTTTCAGTTGATACAGGGTATGAGTTTATAAACGTACACTATGTTATACCAGGGGAGCCTTTTAAGTTTTTACAAACGACCACTAGGTGGCGCTATTGAGATGTGCCATTGCTATTCTCGTAAAATTTGACGTTTGTTATTGTGGAAACAGTGGCAGCTTAAAAATTGACCAAGTAGTTTGTTTACAGTGAGCGTTTAAAAAAAGCAGTTTTGTGAATAAATGGAAATTTCACGTGATAGTTTTCGTTGGATGATTTTTTACGACTTTAATAAAGGCCTAACTCAACAACAAACAATGCATAGAATCGCTTCATTCAACTTTTGGTAATGAAGCACCATCAAAAAAGACTGTTTATAATTGGTTTGCAGAATTTCGCCGTGGTCGTGCGTCCATCACTGATGAATTTCGTGAAAGTCGACGAACAACGGTTGTTATTCCAAAAAACATCGATGCTGTGCGCAACATGATTGAAGAAGATCGGCATGTGACTTACAGTGAAATAGAGGCATCCTTAGACATATCTAAGATTGCAGTACATTCGATTTTGCATGAACATTTAGCTGGCTGTAAAAAAGATCTGTGCCCGATGGATTACGCATAATTCGATCAAAGCTCAGAAAAGGCTCGTGTTAATTGCTGTAAGGAACTGCTCAAAAAATTCGACCGAGGAACTGCAAAATTCGTAAACAACATCGTAACAGATGACGAAACTTGGATGTATTCGTATGAACCGGAAACTAAGCAACAATCCACTGTTTGCGTGTTCCAAGATGAACCGAATCCCACAAAAGTTGTTCATTCACGATGTACTTCCAAGAAAATAATCGCTTGTTTCTTCGGTTGTACTGGACATACCACAACCATTCCTTTAAAATCTCGAAGTACAGTTAACACTGAATGTTATACAACAATTTGTTTGCCAGAAGTAATGGACGAAATCAAGAAAAACAATCGAAAACATCGCATCATACTTCATCATGACAATGCCAGCTCGCATAAAGCATGTCAAACAATTGATTATTTAAAGGAGAAAAACATCGAATTAATTGCTCGTATTCACCTAATTGATCGCATAACGCATTCAAAAACCACGTTTTTGAGATACCAACTTCAGTGTGGAAAAAATGTTTAGAGAATTAATTTGAATGCATGCAAAAGTGTATAAATCTTAAAGGCGAATATTTTGAAAAGCAATAAAACAGCTTCTTAAAAAAATTCTTTCCTAGTTTTTGTAAAAACTTAAAAGGCTGCCCTCGTATCTTTGGAAGTAAAATAATCTTCCTCATTCAAGCTCTTAGGCTCTAAGTACCTCAACAAAAAAGCTTTACATGGTAACACCCACTTTGCGGTACCTCATTGAAAAGCTCCTATTCAATAGTAGCAAACATTTTTTCCCTGATTAGTTTAAGAAAAATATATCGGCCCCAAACTACTCTAAATTTTGATCCCATTAGACTTCTTCCTATGGGGTCACTTAAAATTTGTTGTCTACAAAATTCAGCTTTAGTCCGTCGCACAACTGCGACAAGGAATAGTTCAGGAGTACCGAGTTATTCCCCTACAAACCTTCCAAAATGTTCAGATAGAATTTGACAACAGATTTTACAATTGCCTAGAGAATAAAGAAAATCAGTTTGACCATTTAGAACAATATTTTGAAAATTGTATGACAATAATTGTGCTCGGATCTTTTTGAGTTTTATTTTTTAATTTTTTCAATACAATAGCATTTTATTAGAGTTTTTCAATAAGGTATCACAAAGTGGATGTTACCATTTGAAATTGTTTTATTGGGGTACCTACAGCGTAAGGGGTTGAATGGGGAAGGTTATCTTATGAGTCATGATGATTCTCTCTCCGAGTTGTAGAAACGTTTTCCAAAAAAGTTCAATACCTATTTTACTTCCAGAGATATAACACATTGTATGGTTTCAAATTGACTTCCTGTATATTAGGTGAGGCGGCAATTTTTTATGATGTAATATTATTTGCGCGTTTTATGCACCATATAGTTGCTGTACGAAAGCAAATCTTTTTGTCTCTAGGAATGGGACCGCTTTTTTTCTAAGGCTCTCTTCAAATTTTGGATTGTTTTCTAAAACTTCAACATTAATTGTAGTTCCTTTCTACATGTATTCGATCAGCAAAACTTTTTCCACCTGTTCCACAAAATAGTCGCCGTCAAGTTTCCAAAACAAGTATTTTGGTTTTGGTTGGCTTGGCATCCCTAAGGATCCACTATATTGATACTTAGCTAGCGCGAGGATCTGAGTGATAAATCTCACCTCCTATGGCAATTCGTGAGAGAAAGTTCTTGTAGAGCAACTAAAATTTTTTAAGAAATTTCTTTCCTGAGAAGATTCTGCTTTGGCGTTAACAGTCTGGAAATCTAACGCGCAAACGCCATTAAAATGAAACCTTTTTATTACAATTATTTCGAATAGATTTATGTATCTGACGAATTAACGATCTGACAACACCAAATCGGTCGCTCAGATTTTGGATCGTCCTGTATTGATTATACTTTAAAGTAATTCGTTCATGGATAACTTGTGGCTTATTGTGAACTTTATGATGTTACAATGTTCCAGGTTAATATCACCCATTTATGGTGCGAACAGGTTGCACAAAAGCCATGAATTGGTACAGGTACAGACAAATGTCACGGTAACTTTACACTAGGCAGATTATGTATGGTATTTGGTATCTAACCAGGGAGTGCTTTCATTTCTTTCCAAACAAAACTAAAGCTATCGTAGCTAAAAAGAATAGCTAGACATAAATAACGAAAGTAAAAGAAAATCCACAGCTTGATAATAAGTATTTTTACTGCAAAATTCGTTTGTAACTGATGGAAGATTACCATCTTCTTCTTCTTCGTTTACGACTTTCTTCCCTCACAGCTTGGTCGTTCGCACATGCCAATATCTTCTATTTTTTCCAGTCGTCCTCTTCCAAAAAATGTTCTTGCATTGCTGTTTGTATTATTTCCAATTAAAGACTACCATTAGTAAACTATAATTTACATTCGAAGACATTTGGTAATATGGTACAGCAATTTGTTCTCGAAATTTAAATCAGTTCAAGTTAAGTATGTAGGCAGTCCATGTAATCCTTCTGTATACAAAAACAGATATGTATTTAGAAATTAATTCACATTCTACATTAAGTTTTTAATTATCCCGAATAAGAAAAATGATCGAAAATACCGAATCTTGGTAAATAATTTAATGGTGTCACTATTATTACAGATTAGTAGCAAACAGAATTGCATTTTTATCCGTGAGCTATGCTCACTGTTTGTTAAAAATAATTTAAATAAGCTGTGTCGGTATATAAGGCACGCATTCAATAGCATGTATACATATTTTGTGGACTGGATTAGGATTTACTAAATTCTCAGTCCATTAAAAAATTCTATTTATAACATAATAATTACGTACCAATCTGGCTGCATTATTTCTTTGTCCAGTGGATGTCTAAAATCCTAATTACACCACTGAATTTACTTTACGTGGAGAACCCGTTTAGGCATGGATGAAAAAGTTGCGACAGGTGGAAGGGATACGGAATTAAGATATATTGTAGATATTCCATCTTAATAGCCTGCTGTATTAATCAATCTTATTATGTTTGCACCGTTTAATATAGTAAATATTTATAATAGCAAGGACTAACAACTCATGGTTCTCTTTTACCAACAATTTTACAATTTAAGTCTTCTCAAAATTACTCTGTAAATGATCATTATAGCTTCTGATTACTGAATGTGTTCTGTCGTAGGAAGTGACAAGACGTAAAAAATTAGCAGGACAGCCTTGACATTCAAACCGGAGAGCGGAGAAGACGCAAAGGAAATAATTACAGAAAAGTGAAAGTTGGGATAAGTTCAGCGAAAATTTGCGTAGCGCGCTGGGTTTCTACCTATGCCCTTTAAGTAAATGCAATAAAATTAATATAAGTAATACAGATTAAGTTTTTGTGTGCTTATCAAAGTTTTGTTCTGTTCATTGTACGGATTGGTAGAATACAAATCAGTTTCAAGCTGTCTAGATATGATAGTATAAGAAAACACCAACAAATTAAAAAAACCTATATCGAGAAAAAAGAAAATTAGATGGGACAACCTCGATTGACTTTATTTTTTATCAATTTTAGGGGCATTTCTAATTTTCGGCCTACCAAATCAACCTTATATATACCCAGCGAGTCTTCTTACAAATATTATCAACCGAGGATTGAGGATTTACTGTAGAGAATATATTTTTAAAATTCATTCATGTAAAGCTGGTAATTCCTTTGTTCCAGTCAAGGTGTTTCGGAATACACAGAAATAAAGCAGGAATTTGCATAACATAACAAGTTTCAGTGGGACGAAACTGTTTTGGGAGGTCTGCAATAGTGTTTCCGGAATTAGCAAAATGTCTCCGAAAGTTCGGGTTCGTATTAAATAATGTTGCAACAATTCAGCAGCATTTCAAATTTTTGAATGTATAGTAGGTATTAATAAACATAAAAGAACAAGAATTACGTAAAACATAATGAATAATTGATACCGAATGTGGTATAGGTAAAATCCAGTAAAAAGTTGTATAAATTAAAAAGTTTAAACATAAAATTCTCTAATTATGTAAATCATCAATTTTTACCTAATCTGCTGTACAAAATTATATGTACATATGTATTTTGAAATTTCTGAAATTTAAGGAGGAAGTCATTATTAAGACAGAAATATATTTTTTAGTAGAGGAACTTGCTATTAATAATTACTTTATATAAATAATTGTTTAATTAGTATTTTGGGTTTATTAATTAAATTTTTTGAAACTTATTTAATTTAAATTTTAAAAATCGGTTTCGTAAACACACTAGGCTTTGTTATGCAATTAACATTTAATTAGCCTTATGTGCAGGTGGACTTTCGATGGCCTACAAAATACCCGGTGTCTGATGGTTTTTGCTTAATACGAATAATTTACAAAAATTTCAAAAAACCGTAATAAAACTACAATCACAATTCCTATAACATTAAAAATATTTTCTATAAACCATTCCCATTATTTATTTATTTGCTACTTTCAAATAAATATCATAAAGTTATTTTAAGGGATTTCTGCAATTTTATGTTAATATTAACATAGGTTAAAACTATAAAACCATTCACAATATTCATTAACATTTAAATGCGCCTTTTAGACGCTGAATTTTTTTAGAGCGAAGCAAATAAAACGAAAATGCCAACTGAAGGCACTTACGGTTTCAAATCTGTTGTAATTGTTCACGCTATAACGTTATTTTAATACCTTGAATTTTAAATATAAACCGGTTTTACTCATCATTTGCACATGAGGAACTGTTATTAATAGCTACATACATACTAGAACGTTTGAAACTGGTGACAAAATGTCACGTTCTTCTTGCTTCTGATAAAAATACTGCGATTTCTGTACTTGTTTCAAATTTATTAAATTTAGTTCAAGTTAGTTTGAAATGTTTCCGTCCTTGTTCTTATTACATCAACGACAAAGCTTCCGTATGAGCATTTCATTTTAAAAAATGACGACAACGCTTTCTTTTTAACTGTGAAAATTAGGATAGAATGGATATCCGGCCGCAGTGTAGATTGTACCTGCTCCTACCGAAATCCGCAGATCTTACATCCGCGCGGATTCGTTTCTGTATAATCGATTTAAACAAAGAACATAGAAGATACAAGGAATCGACTACTTTCTTCTTACTCCACATTTGAAACGTAAATCAATAACATGATTGTTGATGCAGGTTTCGAATTTTTTAAGATAAAAGTTTCAAAACGCGATTTTTTCAAACCGTTATTTTATTTTTCTTACCATTTGAATATGTAACTAAAGGCATGGCCACGGGGGGATTAACCATTAATAAAGTTTTTTGACAAACACTACAACACAGAAAAAAACATCACGAGAATATAAGGCAACCCAATTAAATTTTCTCTTAAAAGGTATATGCAACAATTATAATTTGTAGACAATTTGTGTATGTAGCCTATTTAGCGATTTTCTATTTAAATTATTTCAAAGAAATGGAGAAGGGCGGCTAAGATCCAAACTCTCAAGCTACGCGAGATTTTGCAACAACATTGAAAGTCGGATATTACTAACAAAATTTTGGGAAATGTGTTTTAACGCATATCAGAATTTAAATATAAAACAACGTTTACACCATAACGGATTCACACAATCCGATTAGGAACCGGAAGTGTGGTTAACACTAGTTATTGATGCAGCAAATGTATCTCCTCAGATTTATAAATTCGTTAATTCTTAAGTTACTAAGCGGCAGGTTTTATGAATAACAGAAATGCAAAAACCAACTCGACTTACAGCGTCGCAGATTTCTGTCGCTTACTTCCGGTTTCTTCAAAACAAACTAACGGCGTGTCCCAAGATGTAGCCGGTATACAAATCCTTGTTGATAAACAATCCATGGAAGAGAAATGCCAACTGTGTCGCATTTTATCCTCAGAGGAGCACATTTTTGTCGAACACAAATTTAAAAAAACGGCGAAGATCAACCGTCACGCGGCTGATCCCGTTTGATCTTATGTTTATTTAACACTTTACGTAACGTCTACACTCCATCGAACACGGCGCGTACCACCACGAGCAACACAAATCCAAATCCAACGTACACACACAGCAGGACTGCTCGAGCTCAAACTCCGAGCCGACTCTGTTGGCAATTCCGCCGTCCGGCAGTTCGTCGACCTACGCTCCTTCTCCATAAGGATCAATCTCCTGCGCGCAGTGGCAGGATAAAAGGTGGGTATACTCAACCTGGTTACCATGCTAAGATACGACTTGGTCGATACCTGTTATGAATTTTTTATTGTGACTGCTCCGAGTGAGGACCTCGAAGTGCAATTATAATTGTTGTGTCATGGGTTGCTTCTGCCACGGAAACTTTTTGATAATAATTTATACGACAGCTGGTTTATCGTTTCTCGTGTCTTGAAGGTATCAAAAGCGGAAAATGTAAGCAACTTCCCAATTCTGCAACGCCATTAATTCGGATGGGAATTCCACGTGACAAAAAAATCGTACATTACAGGAAAAGTTACAGTTTGTACAAACGTCACGTTTTAGTAGCATTCCCTTCGGAAGTTCGCAATATAATTTTTTCTGAAGGCGGTTAGATAATCACACCCTAAAACGTATAGAGCATACGAATATCAATACAAATACACGTGATTTTAATAGAAGGAACAATGGCAGTAATCTATTGTTTATTAAGAACTGTATTCTGAAATTATGTTTAATATTCAATACTAATATTGATGTAAATATAATTTTTACCGTATACGTGGTATTCCAAACGGCAAATGACAAGGCAACAGGTAAAAAGCGAAATAGAGAAATTTTACAAAAAATTTAATTTTAAATACGAAAAAATTCCTCTGAAGTCTAAACTGTTACAAAGGAGAAAATGAAAAACTTTTTCAGGGGACAATGCAAATCTGTTTAAAGATAAAAAGGACTTTGAAGTCTTTGGCTGAAAAAGTTTACTTTTTTTACGGGGAATGCTATTTCATATGGAATGATATAGGAAACAATGGTTATGGTTATTGGAACGTTGTACCAGTATCAATGCTTATTTATAGTTAAATTTGTATAAATTATAATAACTACTGTTAAATATTTATAGTTGTATTTAAGAGTACTTTTCGTATGTATTTCTCGTTCGCCTTTTATTGTTACACTCAAACCAATAAATCCACTGGTTTAAAATGCCGTGGGTAAAAATCCCACCTTTGAAAAGCTTCCCTTGTTAAAGAATCTAACTATAAGGACTCCTAGCTATAATTCTGCCTTTAAAAAACAGTATTTTTGAATTATCGCTTGGTCGATGACATTTCATATAAATACATATCTGAGTGTCGGTGGACTTGCACCCGTGCCATTTATGTCCCATACAAATATGCAAAAGATTGCACCCAGTAACTACAGCTTCACATGTCTCAGAAGGATTACCATTTAATAATTACTATTCCAAATATATACGAGGGGAGTTTTTTATGTTATTCACCTAAGTATGAAGGAAACAAGTTAGAGAATAAACAAAATTTTATTTTTCAACATAAGAACTATTAACGCTTACACACTCATTTTAACATTTTTCTAATAAAGCTGTGCCTTCGACAAAAAATTCTCTTGATAACTCTGCAAAATACGACTCCACAGGGGTTTTCAAGTCTTCATTCGACAAAAAGCGACGCCCTCTTAGGTGTTTTTCGAGTTTTGGAAAGAAATAATAGTCACAGGGGGCGAGGTCGTGACTGTATGGTGGATGTTGTAATTCCTCAAAGCCGCATTCATCAATTGCGTCCTTAACGATTTGTGCTTTATGCACCCTGCAGTTGTCGTGCACAGTTTTCTGGGTAAAATTTGTTATGTTCGTTTGATTTTGCCACTTCAGAGGAATCAACGTTCTATTTTAATTGCCGCTCTTAAGTCAATTACTATTTTATTATTTCCAAAGATTAATTTACGGAAACTTAAGGAACGGTGTCAGGCATGTTTAGTCTGGATATGCCGATCGAAAACAGTTCTTAGAACCCTCTTTTGGCAGAATGGCCCGGAAGTTTTACGTGTAAGATTTTGTTCTAGAATTCTTGCGACATATTTCGCAATATGATCAAATATTCCAGCTGCTGGGTGTTCGCGTTTCGTTCTTTCGTGAGTCGATTTAACACCTTCGCTCGACCCGGTTGCTCGCTGCCATTCCGGCGCCGATTACAAAATAAGGCAAGGCAAAAGTGAGTGCTAGCTTCTGGGAGTGAACGCACGTGGTTTTGGGAAACGGAGTTGTTAGCAGCGCCTCTGCTAAATTAGTATATCGAGTTGTTTTTTGCCTTAGGCAAAAGAATCTTCGACATGTGTCGGATTAAAGATATTACCAGAGTGTCAGCTTTTTGTAAAGGCAATTCAGTCAAATTGTTCTCTCGACCTGTGTAGGATTAGAAGCCTTCAACCCCGTGACAGTTTCCTTTGAGCTGTTGCAAGTGATAATTCCCTACAGCGGCGAAGATTTTGGCTCCTGAAGTTCCCGTCTTTTTTTTTTTCGTCGTTGTCTCCATCGTAATCCAGTCTTCAGAGGTGTGTCTGCGAATTTTGCCTGCTTACCGAAGAAGCTAGGAACAACCCAGTTGTGCATCTCTCTCTACTCCCTACCGAACAAAACTAAGGTAGGACAAATTGTTAATTGTGTTGTGAGAACTTGTTTCGGGTTTCATTTTATTGGACTAAAGTACCTTTTTTTATGCAGTCCTGTTAACTGTAAAATGTAATTATAAATTGTAATTTTTGTAAACTCGTACGTCACTGGCTGCGCAGATGTGTGGTTACGAGAGTAAATACCGCAAGCCAGGGGCGAGCCTCTTGTTCAAACGTTCCAGTTACCCTTATATTAAACCATAATTACTACCATTTTGAATGTAATCTTTATTTTTATTTTATGTGTCACCAATTTCAAACAATAGAGCTATACTTGTCTTAAAATTCACCCTATCTTTTATTTCTGTGTATTTTTATTGTATTGTGTGCAATGGAAGCTTTTATATACAGGAGGAGGCACAATAAAGGTGAGTCCGATTCCCGTAAGCTGCTGACTTCTCGGCCTTCCACAAGAACCTGCTATCAGCTGCGATTTGGAAGGTGGCGTCCGTTAATTTTGACCTTCCCTGTACACAACTAGGTATGATTTCCCCCCCGTAAGCGTTTCTCGTGAAATACTCCTACTGCTCTGAGCTTAGCCAAAGGCCTTTTCCATCTCTCCTGTTGTGGGTCGACGAAAAAGCTTTCCTGTTATTACAGACTCGTTTGGCATACACTCAACCCATAAAATCTCTTCAGCATCCCAGAAAACTGTGGCCATCACTTTCCTACTGAGAATTGCTTCGGGGCCTTCTTGGGTGATGGAGAGCCCTTATGAAGCCATTGCATGGACTCTTCGACGGTGGATCCCAAGTTTCATTCCCAGTTACAATTTCAAAGAAGAAGTCCTCATCTTGGGATAAAGCCGCCAAATTATCTTCGCAAATTTGTCACGTACACAATTAATCCACCGTGCTGACAACTTGTTTATTCCCAAATCTTCATGAAGGATTTTAAAAACAGATGTTTCTGATATTCCTGCTTCTCTTGCATCAAACTGTCACTCGGCGATCAGTCAACACCAAATCTTCAACTTTCTTTATGGGCTCCTGGGTTCGTGTTTCAAGAGGTCTTCCGCACTTTGGGTCATCCTGTATTGACTCCCTGCTCCATTTGAATTGCTTACACTAAAATGCAACTGGAAATTTGGACAGGCTATTTTCCCCATACACAGCCACCATTCTCTCAAGAATATTCTTAGGATTATTGCCTTCTTTCGGTAGAAATTTTTGCACCTCTAACTCTATACAGAAATGAGAAATCCTAAGCGAGTTGTATCAAACTTGGAGGATACACTCTAGAATGTCACATAGACATGATATAATAAAATTATCACGATAGCATTTTGTTTCCATAGGTAGGTAGATAACATAAAAAACTCCCCGCGAATATAATATGCATACTCAAACTTAAATAAATTTATATATCAACTGTATGTTTCATACACTGTATAAAATCTCTTCACTTATTTTTCAGTATAAGTTGAGCTGGAAGGGTTTAAAGTGTATCTTACGACTATATTATTTGCTTCTCAGAATAAAGTGCTCTGAGCGGTATTTATGTAGTTAGGTAAATGAATTTATTATTTGGATAAACCAAGGAATGCTTAGAGATATTACCTTAATGCTATTGTCTTTTTTAGTAAAGGGGGGCATTTTTAAATGCGAAGTTATACGGTATTTTCTACTGTCTATTTGTATTAGAGTGTGAAAGGTAAGTAATAATTACATAACGGTTGGAAAATAATTCAGCCTTGTTGAGCAACTGGAAAATGCAGGCAATTTTGCTACTTTTGTTGCCGCGAATACCGAAAATTTCAAAATTAATACACAAACATCGAATGAAAAATCATCTTCAGTCTTTAACGACTATCAGTATTACGTTAAAACAATGACAAATAGTGTTGTTAGTTGTGTACGAAGGAAAATTCTCAACAATAGTTACAGAAGAAAACGTATTGCTTGTGACGCAACAAACCCGATGTTGCTACAGATGAATTAAAAAAGATTATTGCGAACGCTAGGAAGAAGACGAGAGATACTCATTAGTCATTATTTACCGATGTGTAAAATGTATCAATACGAAGTTAACAACTTCTTGAATCATAGCTCTGAGCCCGCGACTAAAATACCCCCATTTTGTTCAGTGAAGTCTAGCTGGAACAGAATACGTAAAAAAGCAAAAGGCGTTGTAAGAGATCCTTCGACCGCCGAAGACATAAATTTCCCAAGAAGTACTAAAAACGCGAGGTGAATCCAGTTTTGTTTCCGCCCAGGACGGTGCCGAAAAAATAATTCTGTTTTTCGCAAGTCAAAAAGGTTTTATCTCACGGTCAGACTTTTTTATGGGTGAAACATTTAAAAGTTGTAGTAAACAGTAATATCAAATAATGTGGGTATTCAAAGTTACTTCGACGAAACGAACTCGATTCCGGATATACATTCTCTGCTAACGAATAAAATAGGAAAGAGCTTTTTCAACTACCAAAACAACGACCCGCTTGGAATCTACAACTTTCAGTTGCAATTTCGATTTCAAGCAGTGCTTATGCCGAAAAGTTCAAAACCTTGGACTTGAACTAGATTACACAGAATATGAATATGTGTGTTGCAAGACCAATGTTTTCTGCATTAGCTTGTTTGCTCTTAAACGATATCAACGATAGCTGATTATAGATAATGGTAAATTCCCCTAATAATGATAAGCTTGCCATGATTTATGATTATTTTATAGAACAATGGTTGGAAAACAATAGCATACATAATAGAGATATGTGAACTATATCATAATGATTTTCAACTTATTAACCCTACGAAGAAAAAATCAGGGAACAATATCTTCATGTACGATGTAGTGGTTCCACAGTTAATAACAGGCTACAGAATTAAATAGAATAGGACAACAAAAATACTGTCCCTCCATTTCAGTTACATAATTATAAGAGAATTCTAAATAAGCCCCAATCATTTCGTTTATCCACGAGTTACCGAAACAGAAGACGAAATTCCCTAAATAAAAGAAAGATGCGGATATGCTCGTTTACCTGTTTACAACCGGTCTAACAGCGAAAACAGAGTATTAAGGGATCTTACGAAAGAATAGAATATGGATGGTACAACTACTTCGCCATGTTCACCATCAGAAAATTTGTTTGTGATAAGAACGTATAAGCAAAGCTTCAATTTTATGAATATTGAAACAATCTATCAGAATAGATTTTCAACCTGAAATTTTTAACCAGCAGGATTTTCTTATTGGAAATATTTTAAACCAACGGGTTTCTTTGGAAATTTTTATTGGCTTTACTTTGTAATCTTCATTTATAAAATTATGGCAAAGTTTTGTATATACTGACAAGAAATTCCAAATTATGCGGGATTTTCGTATTCATTCGTGGAATTAAGCAATCTCAGTTTAATCGATTGTATGGCAATTCATTTTCAATTGAAATCTTGAACATTTCGCATATATTTCTGTCGGTAATACGGATTACAATCAGTAGAATCAATAATAAAAGGAAGTTTCAAAGACAGCCTATTCGTTGCAGAATGATAGGGAAGGTGTTGGCAATCGAAAAGCATTTTGTACCTCAATCAATAAGTGAGCGTGTACTTTGGGGAGAGATCATAAGCGACGTTTTCATTATTCTGCAATTGGTTTATTATTATTATTATTATTAAAGTGTTTCCGTTTGCAAAGATTTGTAAATTATCATTAATAAAGTATCCTAAACATTGTTTCAAGCAGATAATGCGAAATACAGAACTAAAATTCGTTTTTTGGCCTATTTTCTAAACGTTTCAGACCCTTGGTGTATTTTGGTTACAAAATTTCATTTCTTCTACTAACTCTAAAAACTGTTACAATTCCAGTTGCTGTTTAGGTATATAATTTCACTGGAAAATTTTTCTAGTTTTTTGTCTAAATTCTCGTAATCGTCAACCATCCGTTCTCCATTTTCAGGGCGTTTCGCTTTCAGCAAACATGATTCAATTATAAAAATTGTGTATTCTTGAGTGTATATTTTGCAAATACAAAATTTCTAATATAAATTGGTAGTCTTACGTTTCTTAAAATTAGGTTAGGCAGTGAGCTGGTGGATATTTATTTTAGCTAAATTAGTAAACTATATTATTTTTGTTATTCATAGCCAAATATGCAACAGTATTTTGCTTGTAAGTTAAATAAAGGTGTCCAGCTACTTGCTTGCCGCCGTTTGCTCGTCTCTCCGATAGCTCATCAGACAGACAAGCATTATTTATTCTTTAAATATTCTTTAATTCTTTAATTATTCTTGAAATAAAATATTATCTGCAGGCATTTAGTACCTGTATGCTGTTGGTAATTCTCAATACCTTACATTTCTTTAAGAAATGTTGATAGTCAAAGCAGAGTTGCCTGTTCTTGTATTTGGTAATAGAGTAACATTTTTTTGTAGTAAATAAAATTAACTAGAAATATATTTGATTTTTATATTCTATATATTTCTACATTTTCATTAATTAATAACTTCTCAAAACATCATTAAAATTGCTTTAGTAATGTAGGAACAACAATTAAGCTCCAAAAATTTTAATAAATTGTTATTCATTCAAATCAAACCACTACCATAAATTAATATTCCCTTAAAATATCTATATTTATTTAAAAATATAATAATACGCTCCTGATATCTATGGTATCTGAAAATATAAGTAAAGGATTTAATCATGTAGCAAAAGATGTGCTAAATTATTTACAATCGAAGGTGCCTAACATACTACAGGCTAGCTTTTCTGCGTTAGTGCAGTTAGACTTAGCACTGAGAGTAAGTTGTCTGTCGAGCAATCGGATGGCGAGAATAACTACCTCGGCGAGCATCTTGCCCAGCCAGCAATCTAGCAATTATTGGCGAGTAAACGGCGGCGAGCTAGTGGTGACGAGCAACTGACCTAGAACATTAAGCAACACTAGACATCCAACCATGTAGTTCTGGTATGATGTTCTTCCTTTGGAGGTTCCGTCTCTCTTCGGAGGTTGGTAATTACCGCAGCAATTCTCACTGTCTTAGCAGCAATTCAGAATAGTTGACTGACGTTTAAGCCGAACCATTCTTTTAGATTTCTAAGCCAGGATACTCTTCTCCTCCCAACACTTCGTTTACCTTTTACTATTTCTTATGAAGTTACATAATATATACTTTTGTAGAGTCGTCTGATAAACGAAGAACTCATGTATTATTTAGATTCGTTCGTTTTGTGTAGCGAATTGGTTACAATGTTAAAAGCTGCCCCTCGTAGTAGATTATATTATGATTGGCACTTAATGCTAATTACCAGTAGTCTAGTTTCTAATTATTTAGGGTGCAATTCAACATTTTTAATTGTTTTTCAATGGTAATAGCTGGGCAAGTTGTTTTTCCCGGAATATTGTTCAAGCAGAATCGAATTAATATTTTTAAGGTAAGAGCAAATTTGTGTTTACGTAAATTAAGGTAGAACTTCATTTAAGGGCTAATATTTGTACAATTGATTAGAATATCCAATATGACTAGCGCCGCAGGAACTCATCCGAGTGTGTGCTAAAAACGCTTAACTACAACAAAGGGCGATATTGATTAAAACCGATCATTAATTATTAATTGCTGATGTACCCATCAGAAGTATAATGTTGACACACCCTAAATTAGCTGCAAACACTGGATTGTTTGAATATTGTTCAGTTTATACAACAATTACTATTGTGTTGTTACAACGGTAACTTGTGGCAATTGATGTTTCCTTCACTGGCTCATCTTGAGCAAAATCATGGCAGTTTTAAAAATACTGGTCTAAAAATGAACTTCCATTTTTTTAAAACGTTTTTATCCAAGAAACACCGAAAAATCAATAAATGAAGCCATTGTTATAAGCAAGATTTTACACTTTTTCTTGAAATACGCGTAAAAATAAAGTGGGTCATTAAAAAAAACTAATAGTACTGTAAATAATTACATACTTAAAACAACGTTATACTTGCCATAAAACAGGAATAGCTTCATTGCGATGTCGTTATTATGATTAGTATTTACGGCTGTTATTAAAATAACGCTTAAGGCAATTTTGCGCAAAGTAGCTGGAAAATTATGTTATACCTTGGATATATAATTCAATTTCACTTTCGCTATAGCAACGTGGTAAGTTTTATTGTTTGAAATGAGTTTATGGCAGTCGAAAGGTATTTTAAATTGATTTTTCTGGTCGTGCTTACCACAACGGAATCAAATTATTATTCCTTTTCGGTTCCTAACTTTTAAAATAAGTTATTTTTAAGTTTTTTGGGTGGCTTTACATCAAAAATTTTTCTGGAAGAGGACTTCATAGATGTGCCGCCGGAATTTATTTATGTTATTATAATTTTATGATAAGCAAAAAAACAAGTAAAATTCATATTGTCTTTTATGCACACACATTCATTTAAACTGTATTTTTAATTAGCTACGTTACAGTCCTCCAGAATCTCGAACACTACTGTGTATTTGTAATATTTGTTCAAAAGTTTGAAAGAATTAAAGAATATAAAATGATTCTACTTTTCAGTTGACCTGTATGTGCAAAAAGAATAAACAAATTGCACTGACGTGCTAAGGGACGACGACTCCCTACCCTTGAATTTTGTGTTAGTAATGATTTAGCAAAGAGCGATCGAAACAAATAAATTACAGCAGGCCGTAGATGTCAAAACATGTGTTGTAACTCCATGATTATGTACCTACTATCGACAGCTAACGAGAGTGCATGATCGAGGAATGAAGTTAACGGCGTTCTTCTGAGAAAATTCGGCTACTTGATATGGGAATCCCTGCGTTCCTATTCTGCATGAAAATATTTCTTCCTGAAGCTGCGTATCGAAGCTAGGGAATGAGCCAGGCTGTAGTAAATTAGTTCAAAGCAGGGAATATATTTCTTACTATTACGTTTCCTTCTAAGAAGTTGTTTTTATTAACTCCATTAACTTACAACCTGCCCTTGTTAAGGGCAATAAGTAATATATATGTTTAAGCTAACTTATGGCAGCCTAAGCTGCCTTACAAAAGTCTTGCGAAAAGGGTTCCAGTGATCCCTCTTCATACCCTTCTAAGAAGTGAACTCCCTTTTCTCTAACCCCCTTATACACTCGACGACAATAGTATGCTTGGTATTCCTAACTTCACGCTATTTCTGAACAAGTAAATAGGATTAGGTTAGGGGATATCATTATCAAAACTTTAAATCCTAAAAATTTAATAACTTCACAGTAGTGTTTTTTACTGTAATACAAAGAGCATTTACGATTGAGGTTTATTTTGGTAATATCCAGAAAGTTGATGGTAGTATTCGATTCGTGATTGTATGCAGGATTTCTAGGAAGAATATCCAGATCTAGTGATCTACAAGTCCCCTTTCTCTGCATTACTGCATTCGATACTGAAGAATTGTTCTCAACAGCCATAGAAACGTTATCTTTCTGCATTGATGAAATCTTCCTATTAATTAGTTATACTATTAAAATATTGCGCTCCTTGCCTGCTAGTGTAGTAAATGCACAGCGAAGCTTCTTCCATCTATGATGATTAAAACATAGTTATCGTCTAACATGTTAAAAGAAATATTCTCTAGTTTAGATTTAATGAACATTAATCTATACATTTTCTAAATGTAGATAAAATAATTAATACATAGATTTGTAACAATTATTAATTCCGCTTTGTAGGTCGAACGCTGCAGTTGTTATTTTTTAAAAATAGCTGTATCAAGTGAATTAATGCAAACTAAAAGGAGTTGTAGTCGATCACTAGGTATGGATATTGCCATGCACTTACACCTTTTGGGTCAGAACGAAAATAAGCTTCAACCGTAAATGCTTCTTGTATTACAGTAAAAAATCATTTATGTGAAGTTATTAAATTTTTAGGATTTAAAGTTTTGGCATTGACATTTTATGTCCACATCTTACGTACGTGTTCAGGAGCAGCCTAAAGTTAGCCACACGAAACACTACCTAAGCATGGAGTAACGACATACGTCTTCATGTTCACGGCCTGCTTAAATTATTTTTTTTCGTACGTTCTTTGTATTCGAAAGTTAAAGTCAACTATACCAACAACTTTATAACAGTAAATAGTATTACGGAAAATGGTTTAGCTTGACATAAAAATTGATAATTTGTTACAGTTCGTGAGCTTCTATGCGTGTAGAAAGTGACCTTTAACGAAACTTTATAAACACGACACATTCCTTATTTGTTATTATTGGCTTGCGAAATATCATTTTCCACTATAACAAGAATAACATTATTTAAAAATATACTACTGTGAGCTAACGTTTCGAGCGTTTGCTGCAATGAAAATTAAAGAACTTGTAAAATAATCAAATTTAAACCGCCAGTTCAATTAGAAAGTAAAAAATAAAAAGATATTCAATTCAATCTAACATAAATCGGTATTTTGTTTTCTTATTTACTCCAGATATTCTTTAATTCTCGCAGAATGTATGTTAATCCTTTCTATTTAAACTTTTCAAAGCATTAAGTTATTCAGGTGGTGCACAGTTGGCGAACAAGATTAAATTATGTAATTACTCATAAAAGTCGGTACACGCACAGAAAAAGTTATACAGGTTTTAAATTGATTTACAAATATTTCGTACTTAGAGAAGTAGACAGTGTTTTACAATGAATCTAGAAAATATTGCTGAAGAATGCGCCGGTGGCATATTTTAACTAAAGAGATTCCGTTTAACTACTTATAAAAAGGTAGTTCATTAATTTTTTGATTGTGGTCTTCAGTTTGATGGTTGAACATGACTAGCTTGTCTCCTAAATTACAGCATTTTGTTATAGTTCTCGTGAAATTACAGTAATTTCCGATGATATTTTCTGTTCGTGAAATGAATGTAATGCCTGAGATTCAGTTCGCTGTACTGGAACATCGGATTTTTAACGGCCGTTCTCCCTCACTAGGCAATGGCAAACCAGCGAGGTATTCTGCCTAGTAATTAAATCTTTTCCGAAGTAGAAGTGTGTACACTTCCCGTGGTTCGGAGCTGCAGGTCCCCAATACTGGAATAGGAGAGAAGGTCGCCACGTGTCATAAGAGATAACGCAGTTGAAAAGCGAGAGTGTCAAGTATCCGCAATGGTCATGTTACACGACTCATGTACCGTCAAAAAGTTTATCCTCGGCGCATTTATTAAAATTATTTTCACTGGTAACTATATATGTAAACCAATGCTGTTTATAAGCTTTAAAAGTATAAATTTAGAAGATTATGTAAATTTTTGCAAAAGCAGATTCATGTGATATTCAAAATATGGGACCGGACGTTTTGGCGCGGCCGGTTTGGCACGGCCGATTAGGCGCAGACCCGGCTTGGCGCAGGTACACTTGGGCGCAGGGATGGTTTAGCGCAGGAAAGGCTGGTCGCAGGGACGTTTGGGCGCAAGCATATATTAAAGTAGTTTATTCTATAATCACTCTATTGTTATTAATAAAATTGCTGAATTATTCAATTTTATTAAGAAAGCCAATTAATAAAACCACTAATTTATTAAAAATGTCTTCACTAAACGTTCAAAAATAAGGATTCTTAATATTTGATACGGAACAATATTGTTGTATTTGTGTTGTTTAATCAGAAAATTACTATTTGCCTCCCTCAAAATATACAGTACTTCAATTAAAAGTACTAGCACAGTTGTACATATTTTTTATTATATTAATTATATAAAATTTTGATGAGTGTTTTTTGTTTCGTATTGTGTCTAGTATGTTTGTTTGGTGGTTTCCCTTTCACCGATATTGACTACAACTTGCTCATACGTAGATCAACTAAAAAACACAATTTTTAAAGTTAAAAATGTATCAAATGCCAATACGCCTTTTTTCTTAAGGTATTCAATTTTTGCCAAAGTCTAGCCTTTAACAATAGAAATATTGTAAATTCGCATTGTTTTAATAAACGATGCTACTGACGCCGTTACCTAATGAAATATTCGATTTTAATTGTACTCAATTGTTTTATGAATTGGATCTATTCATAAAATTGGTTGCATAGTGGACAGCTGCGGACGCCGCCGGTCAAACGGTATTTGCAGTCTAGCACAATCCGCGCTAGTCAGTACTGGGATGGGTGGACCAATATAATGGCATATGCAACCAGTCATGCTTCGGAGGGTACGTACAACCGTCGGTCCCGGTTGTCATAAGAACGTCTTTGACAATCGTAAACCTTGTAGTGGAACTTCTCTTCTCTGTTTGACGGGTTAGGTTAGCCTCCTGCCCAGCATTCGTGCAAAGAGGGCTCACAGAACCTACTCTATTGTAGGTAATTAGCCGGCCATTGGCCTATACACAGAAGAAGAAGAAGAATAAAATTGAATAATTCAGCAATTTTATTAATAATACAAAACTTTTTGTAAACCACTTTTATGTATGTTTGCGCACAAACATCCCTGCGGCCAACATACCTTGCGCGCAACCGTCGCTATGCCAAACTGCCCCAGCGCCCAACCGTCCCTGCGACAAATCGACCGCGCCAAAACGGCCGCTTTAAACCAGCCGCGTCAAAATGTCCTATACCGTTCAAAATAGTCTCTCAGAAAACAGTTCTATGCAACCAGCAAATAGTATTCTTATCAAAGAATAATTCTACATGTAGCTGTATATTGTATATCATTGCTATCAGGTCTGAAAATTAAGCAACTTTCCATTCATGTAACTTGGGTTCTAAACTTCTTATAACATCTATATAAATATGTCATCGGCACGCACTTCTGCAAGACTTTTCTTGCGTAGGGACTTTTTTCGCTTCCCTTTATAACAGTTTATTACAGACATAATTGTATGAAATGGCATTGATTGATTTTCCATAGGTCGGAGCAGGCACCTGCACTTAGGCCACCAGGGCCCATTGTGCTCCCTTGGGGTTACAGAAGACTTCACTCCCTGAACAGGTCCGTCGCTTCGGCAGAATCCTGTTCAAAGGTGTGTTTTGAATGTCTCTTGGTTCAAGAAAAGGAGAGCCAAGGTATTTGCGTCTTAAGGCCGCCAATGCCTTGCATTTGCAGAAGACATGTTCAGAGGTTTCCTCTTGCTCTTGACATTTCCTACAATGGTTGTTTAACACGGTCCCTATACTGTGGAGATGAATGTTCAGGTGTCCGTGGCCTATAAGGAGGCCCGTTGTCATCCTGATTTGTCTTCTGCTTAGATTCAGAATATAGTCTACGGATTTCGGCGAAGGGCTCTTGATGAACGCTTTAGCCTGTCTGGGTGTGCGTATGGAGGTCCAAGAATGCTGAAATTGCGCATTTGCGTGATTCCAAATCTCGCGCCTCACGTGTTTGGGGGCTATTCCAAAAGCTGGCTCTGGACCTACTAAAGGTTCAGAGGCCCCAGCCGCAGGTACGGCATCAGCTTCCTCCTTGCCACTTATTCCACTATGGCCCGGAACACATAGGGTTCATCAAAAATGAACTGGCATACTTTTTCTAAATGTTAGGTGATAAAAATTTCGTATTACAGTTGCTTAAAAGAATTAGCAAGTCATCAAATTCAAAATAATTAAATTATTGTTAACTTAATATTTTTGGATTACACATATTTAGAATTACCCCTACCTACTGTTTTTTACGTATTAAAGCAGTGCGCCTTGTGATTTTGCGATTAATCCCTTCAACTGTGGCTACATATTTTTATATTTTCCATCTACCTATTTATTAAATGCGTTTGTTACCCAAATTCAGACGTTAATAGAACTTGGACGCATTCTTTACGTACGGCAAAAATTCGTATGCGTTGTATCAGTATACATAGCTAGTCACTAATTATAATTTTTTTTAAATACCGCTCTACGAGAAACAGGAAGTAGCGTTGGCGAGCTGTACCAAAGCAGCCGTAGGTGTATCGAGAGCATATTAAAAAAATATGTTACAATTTTCAGGTTTCCTGAAACAGCGACCACGAACAAGAAAAGCAAGGAAGAGCCTAAAAATTTGAGTATTAGATTCTGTACATCCTGTATTCGTATATTCAAATATTTAATTTGGCCGTTGCCGATACAGTGCTCCGCCTTGCTAAAATAAAAAAGTAACAAGTTCTTCATTTAGTTGTGCAAATACGAGCGCGATATTCATTATGTAATTTTTTTTTGTTTATTTATTAGAATGGTGCGTGACAGTGAAGAAATGTGTTGGCTCGAGTAGTATAAAAAAATTTCGCAGTGTAAGTTTTTCAGACTTCAATTATACATATTTCTATAAAGAGTAGTCGCAGTAGTTGTAGTGTAACTACTTTTCTACTCAAATGAGCAAATTTGGCGTAACAGTGTTGGTTAATATCCATTTTGTAGTGGATCGGGTAGGTCCATTGCAACCCTATGTGGAGCAACTGGAGATGTCTGTGCCATTCGGGTTCTCAGGATGCAACCACACGGTCGAGCTTGAGTTGTCAGTGTAATGTACTTAACTAAGTTTATAATTAAAGAGTTAGAGTCTGAATCTGCTTTTAATTATTTCTAACCGACCTCAGACATAACATATTTCATTCAGACTGGCTTACTCAAACGAAACAAAATTCCATAGAAGAAACATCTCTGCGACTAGATATTATACAACACTATAAACATTTGCGTAATATTAGTAAATAGGCATGCAATGTACGTAATTTACTTCCCATAGATTTGCCAATACATTTTGAAAGTTATTAACAATATTAATTCATATTATGAAACTTAATTTCGAAAAGCACCGGTCGTAGGAATTTAATTGTTAATGTAGAAATTCATAATGTTAATGCAACGTGCCAATCGTAATAGCGAGTGGATTCGAGGAATACTCGGTGTATACAAATACTACACAGCAACAAATGTTAGAAACATTGGAGACAGCTAGAATTGGCTGTGGACATTTATTGGAATACTTGACTGTGCAGTGAACTATATCAGTTCCAAATATTTTTGCAAATGTTATTTTTGCTTCTGATTGCGTAGATGTATGTTATACCAGACATCGCGGGCAATCGCATTGCTTGTCTATAATTTTTTAACTACCACATCAAATACTTTTCAGTATAATCGGAACCCCTAACATTTTGAATTTAAATGAAAGAAATTAGAAACACAGCAAAATAAAATATTTGAATCTTCACTGGTGCTTAAACTGATATCCGCTACAAAAGTTCACACATAATCAATAACAAGGGTCCTTTATCCTATATAGGGAAAAAAAAGGTGTTTTTACAGAAGCCCTCTAAAATGTTATGCAAACAAAACGAACACTGCTTTTCCTCATCTGTGCTTTACAACGTCAAAAATATTTTTATGAATAGCGTTTCTCGTAAAAGCCGACCATAAACGAGTCTTTCCACGTTTTTGAAGACGTCATTCTAGGATGGCATGGCAAACAGCTGTTTTACTTCGACAGAACTACCCAAGGGGCTGCAGAGAAAGGGAAACTAGATATTTTAACTTCGGTTGGGGGAGCTCTTGGATAGGGGATGTAAATCAGTTTTGCAGACGTGCACCAGCTACATCCGCTAAGAAGTGGACCTTGATTGTTAGGGCCGTTCGATAAAACTGCGAAAGCTTCGTCGCGACGCAGCTTTAGTATAATGCGACAACTGTTTACAACTTTAGATAAAAACGCTTCAATTGAAATTGGTAAGATTAATGCATAGAACGAAATATTGGTAGCGTCCACAATTACCTATTTTGTTTCAAGATGATAATTATATTTTTTATTTTCACGAGTATTTTATATTATCCGAACATCATAGGTTGCTTTTAGGTTGTTCCAGCAATCGTAAACGTGGACTAAAAAGAATAGAACTACGTGGAGACGACGACAGTAAATGACATCTTGTCAGCTTTCAACAAACGGTGCTAATAATCTGAGTAATTTTCTAATGTTAGAATTCGACTATTAAAATAAACAGTTTTAATATTGTTCATTGGTAACAAAGTTTCTCTATGATTGGTGTTTCAAAGTTAAGCATTTCTTTATTAATTTAGCACTAACTTTCTTAAATTTCTTGATATACGTATCTATTTAGTTCTGTCTACTTGATTATTCAAATATTATCAACGCTATTTGCAGTGGTGTTCACCCACTTGCTTGTGTTTACTTGCTCGCCTGTTGTTTGATTGCGGGTCTCTATGCTCGCGTCCATTTCCTCGCCAAGCCGATGATTCGCGGGATAGTGGTTAACAAGAAAATTATTCTTAAAATAAAATATTTTCTGCAGGCCTTTGGTATATGTCCTTGGTAATTCTGTCGCTTTACTTGAATTTATGTAAGCTCTATGCATTGCACAAACTATACTGCTCCAAGAAATGAACGCGCCAATTATTAATGCTGCGATGGTATGAATGTCTGATACAAACCTGATAGACACAGACTCTTGGTCTGTTTCTACATCTTTAACTTTGTTAAAAAAAATTAATCAACATTTACAATTAAATACTAAATATTTTAAAATTTGCCTGAATAGGTTGGCTGTTTCTACGTGAGTGTCCCCTATCAGTTACAGATAATCCCAAGTCAAAGGCTTAAAGATTCGGCCTTAAAATCATGGTTGTACTTTACAGTCAGCTGTTCTCAAACAGTCTCTAGGAAAATTTAAAATAGTGTATTCTTCAACGAGTGTAGAATGACAGCTATTCTACACGAGTAGGAGACTATACTTTCTCTACGACTATTTCATAGGAAGTTACAATTTTTGGTCTGAATCAGTATTATAAAAATTTTGCTTTAGATGAACGTATATCGGTTCACTAGCCACAACGATTTTATGCCGTGTGTACTGTTTCTGCGATTTCCTCGGCAGTAAATTACACGTCGTTTTCGCGGTTTCCGTTATTTCTGGTGGCAAACACATCTCAG
>JABXWE010040087.1:0-23008 GCA_014611495.1 Limonius californicus
ATAGAAAACATGTTTATTAAGTTTCTGTGTACTTACTTATATTTTCAAGTTCACAAATTTGAATTATCTTCTCAGAATGCTCACGAATTTAAAATTAGACAGTGGATTTTTAAACACTCCGTATATAACCAAATTAAGAAGTTGGAAATAAACTATAAGTTATTTTACTTTATATCAGATTAAACCTATATAAATTTTGAAGAAGAAATACTTGCAATACTTCTAATTAATTAATTATCCCATAATTTCACTGTAATAATTGAGAATAATTAGTATATTTGGCACAGACGGCAGGTGACGTGTTTACAAAGCCCTCCTGTAGATTTCAATAGCCATAATAATGTTATATTATTCTTCCTCCGTTTTCTAATTTAAATATAAAGCTGAGAAGAGCTTGTTAAATTAAACATCCGGTATATACTCAAATTAGTAATTATCTGGAGATTAAATTGGAGGTTTTGTTGTTTTTATAGCAAATTAAAACAAAACAAGCCCAGAATTAAGAAGTCACAAATTAATTTAAAAATAATTCACATTAATTAATTAAATATACAATAAATTAATTACTGTAATTACGAATAAATGCAAAATGCAATCCACTTTCGATTTTTTATATAACTTTTCAATTCCTTGTGTAATTTTTCAGGGTATACAAGCGACAGTTGGCCCCAGTTACGTTATTTGTTACCGCACAATTTCACTACTTATACTTATGTTAAATTATTACAATTACGGCAATTACCCACCTGGTAGTCCTTTTTAGTTTTGCACCTGCTCGTTTTTTCCAATTCACTTTGCCACAGCCTTGTCACGTTTCATTACAACACCATCTCTTATCACTTATCACTCGCTAACAGACCGCCAATTAGGTTTACTTTAAATTACTAATTAATTTACGAAAAGACCACGCTCACTAGATCGAAACTTGGAAAGGCGCGTGCAGTTTCAAATGTCACAGCCGTTTCAAACTGGCGCCTTCACCGCCAAGCCGGGTCTGGCGAAGTCGTTAGTCCAACTCCCTTAGATGTTTCAACGGCGAAAGGTTGCCAGTGGCGTTCGTCACATGTGCAGTACGAACTCGTTTCTCACTTTGAATTAGATTCGTTACAAAAAGCATGCGGTAACGCTTATTAAATGCAAATGAGAATTGGGATTTACTTCAAGTTGAATTTAAGTCCGATTCAAAATTTCAGTTACGATATTTAAATTAGAATCTAAAGTTCTACATTCAAGTTTCCTTAATAATTGTATTAATTTTTGGTGTTTATGTTTTCGCATAATTTAAATTCGATTGAAAGTAGGGTTTGACTAAACTTTCTTTGTAAATCCGGTCCGAAATTTCAGATTACAGGATTTAAATTCCAATCCATTTGAAGACAGAATATAGCACATTTTAAATCTGATTGAAAATGGAGGTTGACTTTAAATTTAATTTGATCGTATTAGAAGATTACAGATTTAAATTCAGGTTTACTGTGTGTATATTTTTTGCTATATCCACTAAAATATCAATCTTCTATTTAAAATATGGCTTATATCGCATTTAAAATCCGATTAAAATTGACATTAGATTTAAATTAGATTGTAGACATTAAAATTAAGATTTAGCGCGTTCTTCTTTAACTTTTTAGTTATATTTGTTGAAAATTCTTATTTTCTTATTATAATCGCAACTAAACAGTATACTAAATCCGATGGAAAATTGAACTTGATAGGATTTGAATTCGATTGGACTTTCTAATTATTTGAATTTAAATACGGACTAAACGCCTGTCTCTGCTCTTAATCTTTATTTGTCGACAAACTTATTTATTCCATTAAAATTGAGGCTAGAATGCATTAAAAACCCAATCGAATGGTTGAATTTGAATCAGATCAAAACTTCAACGTGGAGAAATATTAATTAAGTTTTATGCGTCTCCTCGTTTTCAAGTAACGTTCTTAAGATTCCAGTTAGTTTATTAGAACTGAAGCTATAATATATTTTATATCCGATTGTGGAATGAGATTAGTTGAATTTGAATCGGATCAGAACTTCGGATTATTGATTTTAATTTAGATTTAAGGTGTTTTATTGTTTTTAGGCGGTGCTTAAATTTTCTTATTGAAATTGAAGATATTGTTATTTTTAACCTGATTGAAAATTGGATTTTGTTACATTTAAATCGGATCGAAAAATTATATAATTAAAATTTAATTTAGGATTGACTCAATTTCATTGCTTTTAAATCATACTAATTTTGTTTCCAAGCTGAGAACATAACGCATTTTCTATTCGATTGAAATTGTACTTAGTTGAATTAAAATCGGATCAGACATTTTCAATAACTAGAACTTTAATTCCTGACGTAAAGCTAATAAATAAACTTTACCTTTATAACCAATCCATAGAGATATTCGTACAGTTAAAGTGATTTTTAAAAGTAATTCAAGATTTGGATCGATTTAAAATCGGAATATTTGAAAGTTGAAATTAATTTAGATTTGGATCAAATCGGATTTTAATTCAGAGAAATCAAGGCATTTTTTAAATTTTAATAAATACATTATGACGTTTAAACTGATTATACATTTACATTTAAATTGCATTAAAACTTCCAACTTAAACAGCCGGAATGAAGAATTTTTAATTTGGATTTAATTAATTCGCTAATCAATAAATATGAAATGAGAAGCGGTCGTGGTCTAGTGAGCCAGAGGTCAGCACCTTAAATTTCTCTGCTGAAGGTCTGGGGTTCAATTCCCAGTACTGAAACATCGAATTTTTAACGGCCGTTCTCCCTCGAAAGGCAATGGCAAACCAGCGAGGTATTCTACCTAGTAAATCTTTTCTGGGGTAGAAGTGTTTGCACTTCCCGTGGTTCGGAGCGCACGTTAAGCTGTAGGTTTTCCATGATTTACGGCTTTTCCTATTATTTTACATTTTCCAAAAGCAATTTTAAACAGAAGTGATTATGTACGCTCCATTGAGAATATGTTGGTTGTTATCAGTGCTCATAAACTAAACAAGATAAATTTCCTGCTCCGTGAAGCAGATCAAGGCGATCTGATAAACGATAATATTAGGCTGTGTAATCGGGTTAAACGTGTCCAGATAAATATAAAAGTATTATAATACAATACACTTACAGTAAAATACTTTAGTGCTTGATAAGAGCAAGCCGAGATGTTTATATCGCACTACTGAAAGTGATTTGATCTCAATATATGGATCCGATCGAAATTAAATAGATAAATCTAATCAGTTTCTTTTTAACGCCTTTCCAAAAGATTTAAAATCATAAATTAAATTCAGATTCAAGTGGAAGTTAATTTGAAGCTGTTTTATTAAGGTTATGTAAACTAAACCAATAATAAACATTTCATACTTTAGAAAAGTGCAAGTTTACGCAGAAATGGCTGGGTAAAGCAACAGTCAAATGTAACGCAGAACCAGTTGTGCAGAGAATGTCTTAGAATGTGTTTCTATTTTAGTTGCGTCTTAACCAGCTCAGTCAAGTAGTTAAACTTAAACGGATTCAAATAAAAAAATAGTCCTACAAGTTACTTATAATTTTAAACTAAAACAGTTAACAAGTACACGGATTCGAATGGTATTTGCATTAACCAAAGTTGAACAATCCGTTCGTAATAAACTGGATTGAGTCAGTCTGATACGTTTTAAACGTATACCGTCTTAAATTCATATTTAAGGGAGAATTAATATGAAGTTACTCCACTGATCTTATATAAACTAAATCAGTTATTAAACCTATGTGTCAAGTTGTATTTTTTTTTATTTGTATAACTATCATTTCCAAACGAAACTTAAATATAGTGCCAACATTTATTTTGATCTAACACACTCAAGAGCGTAATCGGGGGGGGGGGGGGCTTCTAAGGTGGAAAAAATTTTTTATAAAACAAGAAGATGAACATTTTGGAAGAAACTAATTATGAAATAGAGACCCTCGCGCCATCTGTTAAATGTTATAAGAACTACAACCTGTACGTGTATTATACACGTACAGGTTGTAGTTCTTATGCCTCTCACAGATGGATGTATAGTTAGCTCGAGGCAACAAGGAGCTTTCTAGAATAATCTCGTCTCATTTCAAGACGCATCAACAACAGGAATATTCCAGACGCTATTTACCTCGTACATATATAAGAGCGCGCGCATGTCGGTAAGTCGTTTTCACTTTTAATGATACACACCCCGCCCCCTCCTTTCTTTTTTTGCCCCTGGACCTCTTTAATGGCTCACAACCTCGCTTTCGGAACCGTTAACACCTGGAACCATCCCGCAAATTCCAACCCGTTAGGAACCTCCTCTCCACCGACAATATCTCTGTCCTCGCTATTACCAAACTCGAAAAACGGGCAATATCAATTTTCCAGGATTCAACACGTATCAAAAATCCAATCTCAATCCCTATGCCCTTTATGGCGTAGCCATACTAATGTCTTCTCAACTGGCCTCATCAGAACACCCTCTTCCAGCACTACTACAACATCTCGAAGATGTTGCAGCAAATATTCACATTAATAATCTCCAAATAACTACCATCTGTTATTACAACCCCCGCCTCCCGAATGTGTAGTGACCTGCTCAATTACGCCTCTCAAATTAATCACTGCACCATTATGGGTGATTTCAATTCCCGCCACACAGATTTTAATGACACCATCACAAACTGAAACGGTAGATTTCTTGTCAACTCTCTGAATAATCTCCCCGTCGCCCGCCTTCGACACGATCTCCCCACTCGCATAACCCATAACGGGTGCTCCAACGTTGATCACATTTTAGTCACCGACATTTAACCCCCTTCACAAACCCCGATTCCTCCACCGGAACAACAGTTACTTCTGGTCACCTCCCCGTCATCTCAAATTTATTTTTTCCTGGCCCCTAGCCGCCACCAGATTTTGTCACAATCTTTGACTACCCCAATGCCGACTGGAACAATTTTCAAGAATATTTATCTCACCCCCATTGCCTCAACAGAAACCCAGCCACCGTCGAAGACCAAATCTCAGAATTCACCTCTCTTATAATTCAAGCCAGAACCCTCCATGTTCCGAGCAAACACATCCACAAACATCGAACTCCCCTCCCCCAATGCATTCTTGACCTCATCAATCAAAAACGCCGCGCCTATCATGATTATTCGCAAACTCGCCTCCCCATCTTCAAAACCAATTTCAACCGACTTAATTCACAAATCCGCCGCGATATAAACGAATTCCGTTTAATTCAATGGACCAACACCTGCCAATCTTTAGATAACCGCGACGGGAAACTTTCTGGGCCAAATTCCCATCTCTCATCATCATCATCATCTGACATGGAGCTGACTCGAGGGTTACTCCTGGATTACGTTAGGCCCACCCCATGCCAGTAGGTGGGTAGGAATTTAAGGGATCGGGTGGGGTATTGCACAACGTTAGCATGTCTGCAATGCATACCGCAAGGCACCGCTGCTGCAACACCAGGTAGTTAGTAAGCTACGCATTAATGGGGTTTTTTGAGTACGTAACCGAAACCGTTATGCGATTATGCATTTGAGCCTAATAACTTTGGTATCAAAGTATCACATTGTTCGTATTTCACATTATCTATCGTTCAAAAAAGCAGTCGAAGAGTGTAGGCCAAAATCCAATCTCTCACCGGCCAGAACTCAAAGCCCGTCCACCATCTCAACTCCAATAACACCATTTTAAATAACCCCCAGGATAAAGCCAACTGTTTCGTTCAAACCCTTCAGAATATCCATCAGGTCCCAAGGTCCATCCTTCAATCAATGTTTTTTCAACCAAATCTCTCGCTCCACTAGCCATTTTCGAATAAATCCCCCCAAGGACCCCCTGGCCGAAAATGATTTTCTAATGAACCCCACTAACCCCGAAATGATCCGAGCCGTCATTAAAACCCTAAAAAATATCAAAGCGCCCGGCCCAGACCAAATAAAAACCTTCCTGATTCAGCCATCGACGCCCTTTCAACAATGTATACAACTCCTGTCTGCAAATTTCGTAGTTTCCCATCTCATGGAAAAAAGCCTCCACAATCATGATCCACAAATCCGTCAAAGACCCTAAAAATCCCACATCTTACAGACCCATTTCTCTTCTCAACATCACGGACAAGAAAGAATCATGGCCTCCCGTCTCAGAAAAACCCTAGAATGGAATAATCTTAACCCCGCCGAACAATTTGGCTTTCGAGCCCATCGATCCACCACAAACCCAATCATGGAACTTCACACCGACTCGATCAAAAATGCCATTCAGAACCGGTGCACGTTCGCCGTCTTTCTCGACGTAGAGCGTGCATTCGATAAGGTATGGCACGGCGGTCTTATCCACAAATTAATCGCCGCCAATCTCAATCCCATCTTCATCAAGCTGGTGAAATCATTTCTAAACAACCGCTCCTGTAAAGTTAAAGTCCAAAATTAATTTTCTTTCCCCGTTCACCTCCACTCTGGCGTTCCTCAAGTAGAAGTTTTGTGTCTCGTCCTCTACATCATCTACTCCCATGACTTCCCATTCACAGACCCAGTCCGAACTAAAACAAGGCGTTTCGCCGACGATTCCTCCATGTATTCCTCCCAATGCACTTCCGAATTAGCCTCCCGTGAAATCCAAACAGCCCTCAACAGAATCCACACTTGGACCTGCAAGTGGCGGATAAAACTAAATGCAGACAAGTCTATATCTATTATATTCAGAAACCCTAACATGTGCATGAATCCACGTTTCGATCCCCATTTCATAAATCTAATCATCAATAACCAGCCTATCCCCCTCTCCAACCAAGCAAAATATCTCGGCATCACCTTCTCCTATACGTGCTCTCTTCAACCTGACCTCCGAGAAACCCTCAAAAAAGTTCGCAACCGCTCCAACCTTCTCCGGCGAATCGAAGGCCGTTTTCAAGGTTACAATTCTCGCACCCTCCACCACACTTATAATACCTTCATCCGTCCAGTAATTGAGTACCGAGCCCCCATCTATGCCTCCCTTCCGCCCCATGCAGTAGAAAAAATTCGCAAATGCGAAAGACATATTTTCCGTTCAATTTTCAAACTTTGCTTCCGATACCCCAGTATTCTAAGCCACGAAAACCTAGGCATCACCCCCATCTACCATCGTCTTCAGAAACTGCAAACATCCTACATCACCCGCACCCTAAACGGAAACAACCCCATAGTCCAAGCGACCCTCCGTATTTCTCCTAAACGCAGGAACCGAATCCCCAGAACACGCCGCCGAAAGCTCAAGCACCCCACAACAGCCCTCTTATCAAGTCTATATCCAGATATCCCAGACGACTTCCTCGAGCTGTTGAAGCGGTCCCCCACACAATGCGATGAGCATTGTGAACCCCCGAACCATTACAGGCAATACTACACTTTTTTTAACCATTTCCCAGATACCATAGAAGCAAAACTTCAACTCCACTACCAGAAATCGAAGCATGGACCCACAAGAAGGAAGGATGCCCTGGGTTGAAGAGGACCAAATCCTAGAATCCCATATAAGACATTAAGTTAGACAGTAGGAAAAATATAATGTAGTATATTAAGTTTCTTATGAATAAACGTATCTAGCATCGGTTAGAGTCAATGCAGTTAAGTTACATTCACACAAGGGACACAAGTGTGTGCAATTTTTACGACAGTAAAGTTTGTTGTTTCGTGCCATCTACCCTTGAACAAACTTCTTATTTCATTAAACGTACAAATGGTATCAGGCGTGATACATATGCCTCAATAGCATGAGCTAATAAAATCCGATCGAAACTGACTGGATCAAACCAATCGAATGACCTTCAGTTACAAATTTTTAAATTTGACTAATTAAAACCACAAAACAATTTCTACTGTATCTGTTTTAAATCCAAATGTGTACATGAGTTAATTTAAAGCTGCTTAACAGATGTTGTATAAACTACACCACTAAAGAATATTCCGGTTTCTTGGAAAAGTGCAGGTATAGAAGAGCTATTTGTTTAACCCACAGGTAAAATATTTACAGCATTTACACATTTTTGGATAACGTTGGCCATAATCAAACCTGTAGGAGCGCAAAAGGACTTAGTAATAATTGTGTTTTTGTATTTATTACTTCTTGAAGAAGTTCGAGAGCCATTGAAATTTAATGCTTTTTATTTTAAACAGTGCCATGTGATTCTAACTAGACGCGCTTGTATTTAAATCAAAATTTATTGAGATATTCCATTTGGTTTGACAAGAGATATTTTTTGACATTGACAGCCTTTTAGTCCCACTGCTGGACAACGGCCTCTTCTCTGCCACGTGTTTCGCCTCAGCGCTAAGGTAGAACTACGGGGGATCTACAGTTTAACGTCGAATCTGAACGACAGAAATTCCAGAGAAGGTTTTTAGCAAAGATCCCACGGTTGTAAGCCGAATTGGGAAATTATGTGTGGTGGATTGCATACAAGATTTTCATAAATCTGCATAGTAATGCTTAGGTTTCGAACCCAAACCAGAATCGGCGTTTTGGTCAAAAAGCAGCGCCCTACCAACTGAGCTACCACCACACTAAGAGGCATTTACAACAAGAAAATAAATTAACCATAAGCTTGTATTTCCCAATAATCTATTACCACTAGGAAGTGCTTGTTAGTATTTGTGTAGAAAACGAGGTAACAGAGTCGTAAAAGACACACAAAATTTATATAAGATTGTTGCTGAAACGTAAACAACGATTCTATAAATACTTTATAAATTACTTACTGATATTTTGTGTTTTTGTTGCAAAAATATTGTTATAAATGCAAAACCAAATACTAGAAAAGATAATTAAACCCGAAATATGAATATAAGCAAACACATAAACTAATTTAAAATCACCTGGAATTTCAAAATTGCTAAGGCTTTACCTATTTAGTAGACTTTAGGGACCTCGGTGGGGCAGTGCAAATACGCGCTGTCAGTCGAGTCACAGTGAAATGCTGTAATGACAGCCAAATCTTGATATACCAGGAATATAGGTAATATTGGGATATCGATATATCCATATAAGAAATAACGATATTGTTCGGTATGTTCTCCACTGTTAGTCTTATTCGAATTTTTATTTTTTTTTATAAACGATACGGGACTATGCTTGATGAAATAATTTTTAACAGAACGGCCTCGGGGGTACAGAATTAGATAACGCCGCTATGAAAAAACATTTTAATTTTTAAGCATAGAAAACTCTTCTAAAACAAAATAATTTTGTTGTATCTATCGATTTTACACAAACTCCTAACTTAGGCAATGTAAAATTATGGTTAGTAGAAATTTCAAACATTTCAAAAGATTTTAATTTATATCAATTCTTTCATCATATCCCAGGAAACACAATTTACAATTGTGGAAGCTCTACATGGCGTAATAATTTTTTTTTGTACGTTTTGCTCTCAATCTCACACAATAATAGTGAACACCACCTGTAATAATAAAGAAACAGTTCAAATAATTTAGGACAGATGGCGTTCTCAAATACAAGTGGGAAAAGGGGAGAAATGAGCTAATTAGAAGCATAAGCCAATGGACATCTGGACACGTCTGGAAATTTAAATTTTTTTGTGAATTGGTAAATGTGCCTGTGAAGCAAAGGTAGTTCTGAAAATAAAAAATATATTTCAATCTATTTAATCTTTTTTATGACACTTTTCTGTTTTTCCCTGCTGGGATTCGTGGTCTTCAGCCTCCATCTTTCACGATACTCCCATTGTCGAAGATCTCTTTCCTCCATCATGTTTCTTATATCAAGAGATCCAAAAAAAGTTGATTCCCCAGCGGGCTGTGGAATGAAGAGTCACGTCTTTTCTAGACTAAAGGAATGTTTATAATGTCAATTTCAGTTTAGGTTGTGTTAGCTGGAATTAAATAATAATGAAACGTCATTTTTAGGAGCAGAAATCTTTTATTGAGCAACAGTAAAACAAATGAATAAACCTGAAGTAATGTAATGATCACAGCAAATGTTGAAAATGTCGGCCTTCTTCCTCCAAACATTTCTGAACTCGTCTTCTCATACCTTCAAAAATATTCTGTAATAAGTGAGGTGAGTTGTTAATTTCTTGACAGTTTTCTTCAATTCTAAGTTTCAGTTCATTTAAATCATTCAGTGGAGTTTTAAAAATGGTGTTTTTCAAATAGAGCCATAGAAAAAAGTCCAAAACAGTAATATCACAAGAACGAGGGGGCCAGGGTGTTACAGTATTCCTAGTAAGGATTCGGTCATCAAAATATTCGCGTAAAAAATTAATTGTATCTGCAGCTGCACGAGATGTTGCGCCATCCTGTTGCAGAAAAGCATCCAGTAGCTCATCATCGTGAAGTTCATTTAAGAAAGGTTGCAATAATTCGTTCCTGTACCTTGATGCAGTTACCGTGCCTTCGAAAAATATTGCCCCAACTAACCTACGACGACTCATTTCAACCCAGACTCCTATTTTCTGTGGATGAAGGGGAGCTTTAATTGTAACGTGAGGATTCTCGCTACTCCAAATCTGCATATTTTGTGAATTGACATATCCATTAAGGTAAAACCAGGCTTCGTCGGTGAAGAAGGTTAAATTTAACTGCTCATAATTGAGATTAGGTATACACAAATATTGGGTTAACGGCCAAAGTCGCCATGTGCAGATCTTATCCTAGGATAAGATCTGCACATGGCGACTTAAGTCGTGTTTTAAATTGTTTCAAATTGTTTTAAATTGTTTGTTTGTCTTAATTTATTCTGACACATCTGTGATTATTTGTTAACTTATGGTTAATATGTTAGACCTCGAGTACGCGCTATGTCGTGATTCCAATGTTAGAACTTTGATTTAATCCTGATGAAGAAATAAATTATTTCGAAAGCTTGATTAAAAATCGTATAGTTTCTATTCTATTTGCCCTTTGGCCGTTAACCCAATATTTGTGTATACCTAACAAGTATTTTGGTCAATACTTCCCCATTGGTTCAACATAATTGAGATTATCCAAAAACCAACGACAAAACTGAACTCTTTTTGGATAATCCTGTTCTAAAAGCTCCTGAACGGAAATAAATCGGTAAGGATGCAGATGCAAAGCTTGTCTCAATAATCTGTGGCATGTACCGTAACTTAAATCATCAACTTGCTGGCATAAATGTCTAATTGGTGTTTTTGGAGCCTCGTCAATTCGTTGTCTTACAGTTTCAATCAAAGCAGGTACTATCTTCTTTGACCTACCACACTGATGTTTTTAAATAAATTAGTTTCTTCTGGACACATTTCTTCTGTTGCTGCAATCATGCAATCCTTAATTAATTCGCCGTCGGTAAATGGTTTCCCATGTTTCGCTATTGAATGAGCCACGCAGAAACTAGCAAGATTTGCTGCTTCTTGTTCAGCATTTACTTTCTTAAACAACAATTGTTGATATTTCAATCGCGTTTCAAAGATTCATATTTTTCTAATCGTAGGCTTCCTGTAAATTTGAAGCAATTCTGAGAATGTTTAGTCTCATAATGACGTTTTATATTGTATTCGTTGAGGACTGATATTGTTTCATTGCAAATTATACAGATTGCATCATTACTTGACTCAATTACGAAATATTGATATCCCCATTGCTCTTTAAATGTTCTGCACTCACTATCTTTCGTTTCTTTTCCATATTTATACAAATCCACACAGAAGGGACGTAACTTCAAATCAAAATAATGCCAATTAATACTATTAAGAGCAGTTGTTCTGATGTAAACAAAATGCACTGGATTTATCTTTAAGACACTTTTATTTAAATTAAACACTCACAATTAAATACATTGTATTTTCACTAAGAAGCTATAGTCACGAATCACACTAGTCGCACTATATTTCGCTTTTCAGATCGCACTTGTCGCTCCGATTTCAAACTTTGGAACTATTCAACTTTCGGTTGTCTCTTGTATTTGTACCACGCGTTCTCGATGCGTAGAACATATTTGAAAACTCTCGAAAGTACTCCAATCTTCCAGACAAGCGATCACGCAGCAAAATGTTTCCAGATCATGCTGCAGCTCTGCTACTCGCTACAAGATGGCGTTGTTTACTTCGACTAACGAAGCATAATTGACGTTTTTGCGTAATTCCGCCGCTTCCCACAAGATGACGCTGTACTACTGTAGCTTTGCCACGTCCTGCACTTAACTTCTCTACTCTCCGCAAGCTGCAGTCATAAGTAGTCGTAACAATACGTAAAGTGATTTAAAAGACTGCGTAACAGCTTCAGTGCAGAAAAAAGGACATAAATATATGGATTATTGGAAAGAAAAGTTTTATGAGGCATATAAATGACGCAACAAATTAAGGCCCCATCTCAAAAAAATTAATTGTCGTGGCGGGAACGCTCTATAATGAAAGAGCCAACTTGTGCCGTCTAAGTTCGCACTATTTTTTACATTATAAAATTATTTGGTTTAACTGCTTAGGCCTCCCATTAGCTATTGTATTTTGTACGGAAAATTGTTTTTGTGAAAAGCGGGAACATACGTCTTTGAACCTGTTAACAAAAAAATTGAATGTGCTCGAAGGTCTCTAGTTTGATTCACGTCTTGAAAATTTTCATCCATTCTTGATTTTAACGTAATCCGACGAATTATTTGCTTGTCTTCCTTTTTTGTTTCTATTTTCAGTCGGTTCTCTTGTTGCTGCTTTTTCTATCGTAGTTTATTTACCTCTTGCCCCAAGTAGTGATAGATATCAGATATACTTGAACGAGGAAAGTGGCTCAGCGGTGGAGCGTTTACCTTTCACTTCTTTCCGATTCTCTTTCTAGTTCTATCGATTGCCTCGAAGATTTCCCAAAAGTGGACATATTTCTGATTGGTCAGTATGTTTACACGGCCCATTTCCACCTTATTTTCCATCTTCTGTTCTTCCTCTAATCGTCTTTCTGTTATACTACTACCTCTTTTTCGGTATCTCCAATGTATGAGTTTTGTTTTTCTTCGTTTGACGTTTCTTTTGGATAATTCCTAAAAATGAAATATTAAATTAACCTGTTTCCTCTTTCTTTTCATCCTTTTTTCGATTTTCCGTTATACTACTCCTGCTTCTCCCGGGATTTCAAAAGCGAATTCTTGTTAATACTGAATGCCAATTTAAATAATATCGATGTGTTTTGCTATTTCTCGACTGTCCTCTTTTCTGTATGTCTTTCTCATTTCCTCGTTGTTTGTCTTTTCTCTACCTGCATGTCCCTTTCTCGTGCGCAGAATTGAAATTCTAGGATAATTCCTTTGTATGTTGTTCGTTTTTTCCGATTGCCATAAATTTTCCGTTGCTTTGCCCCAGTATAACTAGAACGAGAAATTTTAATATGTGTTTGTTCTATTGTCTATTTTTCATCCTCTCTTGGTTTTTCTTTGCTGCTTGCCTGTCTCTTATACTCTCTTTCTGTTTTTGTCTGGCATCAGATCATAAAATGCATCGATTTCTAATGTTACCACTCAATTATATTTGGAAAAACATCGATTGTGTTGAAATAAAATCAGTAGTTTGGACTTCCATTGTCTTTATTATAAAGAATAAAGACAATGGAAGTCCAAACTACTGATTTTATTTCAACCACATCATTGTCTACCACATTCAAACGGACATCGATTGTGTTGTTTATCGCTTTCTCTCCCTTTGTTTATATTTGGTTAATATATGTTCGCCTTTATTTCTCTTCACTTCCTGTTGTTTTATTTAAATAGGTTTTCCTGCATGTCTAAATTGGTTGTCTTTACTTAGCTTGCCTGGTTTTCCGTTCCACTGTTTTAATTTCATCCTAATTTTCTTTATTTGCACATCTTTAATTTTTTTCCTACGTCTAAAAATTGCTTTTCCAATCTTCTGTTATTGTATTTATATAATATTTTCTAAACTAAGGGAGTGTGGATTTGTTCCGAGATTCGTTCTTGTCCCTTTCGCTCTGTCCTATTTTTAACATGATTGTTATTTCAGCTTTTATTAATTCTTTTCCGTTTCATATAGTACTTTCTTAACCTGCCCTTCTTTCACCCACTATAGTATTTTTAGTTCTTTTTCGCTCTATTTCTTTTTCACTTGAAACTTATCTCTTCGTTTTTTCGTTATTTTCTTTCCAACTAGCCATCCTGTTTACTACCCCGTGTGTCCTTCCGTCCCTTGTCCCTTTTCTTTTTATATCCTCAAAATAGATATATCAACGTTAAGCTTGTGAAGGGCTTCTGCCTAACTGCGAGGCGCGAATGCGGTCATTTTTTTACGCTTCTAACACGCTAGATTCGTTTCTTTTTGGTAATTGTAGTATTAATTTCTTACAATGTTTATTTACTTTTCGATGCCGCCACTGTCTTTATTGCCGTCTTCGATGTCGACGTACCTGGTTTTAATACTCCCACTCTGCGAACAATGAAAACCTGTTCCAGAGCCTACTTTTAGTTACTACAACCGTTACCATTATAATGCAATCCACAGGGGAACGATATGCATACAGCAACACTGCCAGTAGACTTTATTTTTGATTTAGTTTCTGTTCTATTTAAACTGCCCTTCCTGTTGCACGGCCTTGGCTTAATCTGCCATTAGGAGCACTAGTTGTCATCAGGGTTATATTTTAGTTTTCCTAAAATTACGTCTTTCCGTTTTACATTATTCAGAATCTGCTGTTAGCATTATATTAGTAGTAGGTATTCAATACGAGTAGATGGCTGCAACGTACACTTTCTTTTCTTAATTATTTTGTCTTCTCTATATCAGGTGTCGCGGTAGGTATCTAAATGAAATACAAGACAAACCTGTTATTTTGTGTTTGATGTTAATGAACGAATGTTTCTATACGTAAGGTTAGTTTTATAATTATTTGCATAAATCATTTAATATTTACACTTTATTATTCATTAATTGTTATAAAAAATATAAGTTAATAATGCATATGATCTCCAGGAATAGCTAAGAAGGCTTGACATTTTGTCGCCACTGACTGATTCAGTTATCAAAAAGTCGATTATTCCATTCTTATCTGAGAACGGCAACAGTTGTTCCTAACGCATCCCACGCATGTTCGATTGGATTACTATTTGCTGGTCAGTTCATTCTATCTATTCCCATTTCATCAAACCACTTTTTCACGATTTTTGCTCGATATCGACTAGCATTATCATCCATAAATATGATTGTTCTCCCGCTACAACCGCAAGAACAATGGGCTGCAGAATCTCATCCAGATATGTTTGGGCAGTAAGAGAACCATTCTGAATGAAATAAAGATCCCTATGGACTCCAGTACTTATTCGAGCCCGTACCATAGGTGCCGACTACGTGGGGGCGTTGGGGGCAATTGCCCTTATAGGAGTTGACCTATGAGGTTAGCGTTTGTAGTATCTTCTGAGAAAAATAAACGAATAAGATATAAATTACAATTATCAATTATTTTTATTTCTCAGTTTTAGAGCTTTTCTCCCCAACTCCCACCATGACCTCTCTCCCTATTACGACTCCCAGCCCCAGCACGACTTGTTTTATTTATCGCCCCCATAAGGCATTTTAAAAGTCGACGCCTCTGGCCCATACCATCATACCGCTATTTTCATATTGTGGCCATTCTTGGACAAATTCTGGATTATTTCGTGTTCCGGGTTCACGGCAAGTTAGAAAACTTCTATTATCTGGTTGCAAAGTGAATATTGATTTATCACTGAACGACATTCGACCCTAGTCATTATTACCCCAATTCCTGCATTTTGCGGGTTCTTTTTATGATTTGCATTATGTGGAATGCCAACCAGTGATCTTCGAACATATAGGCCGACGTCACGGAGGCGATTTCTTATTTTATGTGTTGATACCAGCCTTCCAGTAGCAGCAGCTAACTCACCTCAAAACTAGGTTGCATTAAGAGTTCAATTTCTACGTACAAGTTTGCGATTGGTATAGACTATAGACCATCTCTTGTGTTGTTAATGCTGGCCGACTTTGCCTTTGTTTTCGAAGAACCTTTCCAGTCCCCAAAAAGTGATTCCAAAGTCGAGAACTTACACTTTGGCTTACCCTAAACCCTTGGGCAACTGCTTGCTGTGTTCATCCACCTTCCAATTTACTTACGAGGTCTCCAAGCCTCTAATTCAGACAGATCATAGTGCTGTTCCATTCATTTTGAATTGAAATTAATATTAAAAACCACTCATAGTAACCAAAATAGTGAAAATTTGAAATGTAAGCAACGGCATGTTAACGTGTGCTTTACTACCTTCCAGCGCATTTCAAGTTGCAGCAACAAATGTAAACACTATAAAGCATTCGGTTTACTGTTTAAAAATATTGCAGTTGTAATAAAAATTTCCAGGTGTTAATTTAACTGCTATTTTTTTGGTATTAATGTTGTTAAATATAAGTTAATTGTTTTGACTAATGTGTATTATTCTATATTTATAGAATGTCAGTTCTTAGATTTTAATCTGGATTTTTATTCCACAGGAACCTATCCGTTCAATCATCTAATTTCTATTTCTGTATGGTTAAATGAATTCCTGGAGATCCAAAAAGCATATTGCCGCCAGGATGTTGATGTAGAATCTTTTGAGGATATAATATATACTATCGGAAATTAAAAACATCTTTCAACCAACATTAATTGATTAGACTCAAATATCGGGTTGCCCATATGCTGATAATAAATTATTCAGCTGCATGCAACGTCCGATTTCCAGTTTATACGCACCTTGGAGATCTTTATATGCTACACTAATACTATAAATTCTGATTTAGTGGAAGTAGAGGTGTATTAAACAAATTTTAAAGTTTTGCAGGTATAGTGCGAATTGATGTACAGTTCGATGCCTTGCAGTAACACCACTTGTTCATTGTTACAGAAATCAAGGAAGTGCACGTGCCAGTTTTTACAGATCCCACATCTATACAAAATGAATAATCAAGCCTTACATGAAGCTGTTGCTAATAAAGAGTACGTAAGCATGATTGGTTTTCAGAATATTTCATAATTATCGTTTCTTAGGCTAGTAAAACACGATGCAAAAGTTATTCACAACATTTTTTACAAAATTCTCTTAGACATACATATATTTTATGAACAAGAATTTAGTGAGAATTTATGTTTGAGAGCATGCGCAAATAGGTCAAAATTGCTTTGATATATACGAAAAAACAGTCACAATAATAATGTGACTATGGTTGATGTAGAATTCTATCAAAATTTTATAATAATAATAATAATTGTATAACTACAAAACGTGATCATGTATGAACACTAAAACGTGTTCGTTTGCGCATCAATACGACGCCGATTTTGAACAAAAATCTAGAGGTATTATACCATACATGCACAGAAATATGAACATATTTTTTTCAGACAGAATTCTGTATGTCTTGGCCCAGAATTTTGTAAAAACACCTTGCAAAATGCTGTGAAGTGTTAAACTAGCCCTAGAAAGAATCGGATAATTTCGTTGTTGTTGAAAAATACATTTATTATGCTTAAATCTTTGACAAACTCCTAAAATATTTTTCTACGTAGTCACCATTCTAATTTAAACACTTATCACATCGTGGCACAAGTTTTTTTATACCCTCCTCATGTGCCTGTGACGAAAATCAATTTTGTATCACCGTTTTGAGATCGTTGTCGTGGAAAAAACGTTCGCGGGTTGGAGGAAGAGTCGCTCAGTGCCAACTCGCGACTGTATGTGAGGAGGCGTAGGTAAAAAATTCCCCATTTGAATTGCTTAATGCGTTGCATATTGCGAGCCGCCGCGTGCGAGCAGGCGTTATCATGCAGAAGTACTATGATGGCAAGACCTAATAGGAGGTCTTAACACCACATAATCTCAAGTTAAACAACTTTATGGGGGAGATAGATTTATTTGTGTTCATTCAAAATAGTAAAATATGGTAACTAAGTAAATAAAGACAAAACATAACCAACCCACACAAGACAATTTGATAAATATAGCATGCGTGCACTACAATTTCCCCCCTCCCTCTCAAAAAAAGAAAGCAACGTATGCTAAAGGGAAAACTTCCAAAATCATGTGTTCGAAACAAAATTTTGACCCACATTATAAAGGTAATCAAAAATTTGGAACGATTGTGGTAGTTAAACAACCCTTAAGCGGAAATTTTTTTTTCAAAAAATCCTAAAAACTAACAAGATCATATTGAACAATAAAAACTTAAGACTAAACAGGAATAAGAAATCTGGAAAAATAGAGGAGTCAGTGCGGTCTGAAAACAGAAAAAAAAAGAAAAAAATATGTATGCATAACAAAAAATTGCAAAAAAATCAATGTTTACAAACATTAAAAAAAGGTGTATGTGTATGTGATGTGAATGTGAATGAAACTTAGCTTCGATAAAGCCTGCGAGCTAAATCTTGACCAGCAACTTGGCGCGATCCGTATTTCAAAATTCAGTCGAAGATATTGAAAAGCACTAAGAGGGACAACCTCTGGATGAATTGGAATTTGGAAGAACGCCTTCTTGAGGTCTAGCGTGCTGCAGATCTGAGAACCGGCCAATTTCGCAGTGAAATCTTGCATGAAGGGAATGAGACAGCAGTCCGGAACCGTAACGGCATTCAACCTGCGGTAATCTCCAGTAACCCTCCAAGATCCATCCGGTTTCGCCACCATGTGAATGAGCGTCGCCCAAGGACTGTCTGATCGCTGAATAATCCCTTGGTTCAATAGCTCTTGCAAGTGACTTTCAAGAAATTTAAGTTAATTAGAATTAAGTCAACGAGGCTATGAAGCAACAGGAGGACCTGTTGTGCTTATCCTATGAATATGAATGTGCGGATTCTTACACGATGGAGCTTTGGTGTGAAAAAAACATTGGTAACACGTCGGGGTCACCAAATATGAAGGCAATAGGAGGTCTTAACACCACATAATCTCAAGTTAAACAACTTTATGGGGGAGATAGATTTATTTGTGTTTATTCAAAATAGTAAAATATGGTAACTAAGTAAATAAAGACAAAACATAACCAACCCACACAAGACAATTTGATAAGTATAGCACGCGCGCACTACTGTACTACTTGAAATGTCAGCAATCCTTACCTTTTGTACTGCATTGCCTTTGGTTTCAACGTTTGTGTACGAAATCTAATTCTCGCCACCAGTCACAATATAATTCAGGTACTCATCGCCGTCAGTTTCGTTGAAGAAAATTTGCCGGCATTTCTGAATTGTGAAACGCGGAACTTCACGTATTTTCTTGTTAACTTTTTCCACAAAACCGTCGTTGACAACAAAAGCTCTTCCACTTCTTTCCTCATCTTGCATATGTGTTCGGCCATCTTTGATATTGATGCATGGGCCATAAACTTGAATATTTGATGCGTTTTCGTGTTTTGAACGGGGAAAACATTATACAACTGAACACGGTGATAGAATTACTGTAAGGTATCGTGTGGCTAGCTCATCAGCCACTAAAGTACCCCCACAATGCTTCAAATTAATTACGCCCCTTGTTCGGCGTGAATATTTAATCGACCTTTAGTTTCCAAATAAGTCTCGTGTATATTAAAGTGAAAACCGAAAGCTCTCAGGAATCAGGAATTTTTACTAAAAACAAAAATTTTAACAGATATTTGGGAGAAATTTTATATTTGGCACCTAGCTACACTATCTAGGGCTAAACATTTTTTTTTTATTAACAACTGCAAATTTACAACTAGCCGAGTGGCTAACAAACAAATGTGATTTAGGTAGTTCATAATACATAATTGACATGAGCGAGGGATTCTGTCCAGCGGCAGGAGGCCCCTCGAACTGTTTAATACTAGTTAGTGTTATCTATTAGTGTATAAAACTGTGTTAATTCTGTGTGGGCCTACGGGATTCAACTGTGGGGCTGCGCGATACCTTCGAACATTGCAATACTGCAAAGGTTCCAAAACCAAACTCTCCGCAATTTAACACTTTGTTGTTTAATGTTATTTTAGATCTTCGTCCCATTAACATCTTTTTCATTGTAATATCTAGTTCTTTTCTTTTTTTGGTGATGTGGGTTTTCCACGTGAGCCGTCTATCTAGATATATGCCAAGATATCTTACATCGTTCTTGATTGGTATTTGGGTGCCATTCAGGAAAACTGGAGGAGCGGTACCATGCTTTGTCGTGAAAGTTATGGCTGTAGATTTGGTTGTGTTTATTTTTATACGCCATTTGCCTAGCCATGCGTGTAAGTTGTGGAGGTAGCTTTGTAGTACGGCCGATGCATGAGTTGAATCATTGTGAGATACTAATAATGCTGTGTTGTCCGCATATGTGACCGTAACTACTCTTTCGTGGTGAGGGAGGTCAGCTGTAAATATTGTGTACAATGTGGGTCCCATGACGCTACACTGAGGGACTCCGGCTTTAATTTGATGGAAACTAGACATGCTTTCTGAATGTTTGACCTGGTAGTACGCTTAAGTAGGATTTCATGAGTAGGTAGTGCTGGTGGGGTAGTGACTGTTTAATTTTGTACAATAAACCTGAGTACCAGACTCGGTCAAAGGCTTGACTGACATCCAGGAACGCAGCAACACAGTATCTGTTTTCTTCAAAATCCTGTTCAATCACTTCCACTACTCTGTGTACCTGCTCGATAGTGGAATGTTGCTCTCTGAAACCGAATTGGTGTTGAGGTATTAGTCCTTGATCCTCTATTATGGGTATAATTCTTTTAAGTATCAATCTTTCCAGGACTTTATAGATAAAAGAGGTAGCAGGGTTATTGGTCGGTATGATGTAGCGTCGTGTGCAGGTTTACCGGGTTTCAAAATAAGGATTACTTGGCCAAACTTCAATTGTATGGGAAAATACTGTAGCCTTATGACTGCGTTAAATATTTGAGTTACAGCCATTATAGTCTTGTGGTGCAGTTCTTTCAGAACTTTTGCAGTTATGAGGTCATATCCTGGCGCTTTGGCATTGTTTAGGTTCTTTATCTCGTTTGTTATTTCTGCAGGAGTAAAGTGTTGAATGGGTGGTTTAGTTGGAGAGGAGCCTGTAGGTAGTTTAATATATCACTCTCTGGGCTAAACATAATGAAATTTCAGTTTCCTCTTCGATTTGGAGTTCGACAGTGACATCTTCACTAATAAGAAAAGTTTTTAAAGTCAGATGATGTAACTTCTACTATGTACAAACTTTAAATAGGTTTCCTTTCAAATTAAATTGCTATAGTCATTTTATCTTTGTTTCAGTATGCAAAAGTTTTTGGATTTACTGCAGCAGCCTGAAATAGATCTGAACTACGTGCATGAAGAAAAGACACCATTGATAGCTAGTTTCCAAAACAGCGATCTCGTCATGGCAAAACATCTTATTGAAGCAGGATGTGACATTAATTTTGTTGATAGTTGTCGTTGTCCTTCTGCCTTACACTGGTCAGTTATTGAACAAAATTTGGATGCAATCTCCATGTTACTCTATTATGGAGTTGATGTAAATATTACAGACTCCGACGGGCGTACGCCTTTCATGATGGCAATATTGAAATGTGTTGAAGATCGATACAAAGCAGTGTTTTTGAACTATTGCGATGATTTTTCACGCAAGGATTTGAGAAATGGGTACACAGTTCTGCATTTCGCCGTCGAGGAGGAATCTTCTTTGGTGTACGATCTTGTAGAAAGAGGTGCAGATGTGAATTCGCTGGATCGATACGATCGATGTGTACTTTATCTTACAAGAAACCACCAAAATGCAGAAATATTTAAATTGATTTGGTCTAGAATGGACCACCAACTGCTTATTAATACAAATAAATCCTATTATCCATTCTTTGCAGATTATCTATCTTCGTGGTATTTTCAGTATTCTGAATATCTGGAGTGTCTATATTTAATATTTAAGTCTCCTATGGCACAGTTGCTTATAAAGGATTGCTTATTATGGGCTGATACTAAAAAAGGAAAATCCAACTTCATCTGTGATTTGTTAACACAAGTTGGAAATCGTAAGATCTTGTCCAAAGATAGGTTATCTATAATTTATACTTGTCTTTGTTTTGGCGCCAAAATAAAAATTAATGATTTGCAGTGGGCATACCAACTTTATGGATACAAGGAAGAATTTAAAGGTTTACTGTACGCAAGTGATTTCAGTTGCTGCGACTGTATAGAAGCAATCATATATTGCAAACAATTACAATTACATGACAACTTCTATTTAAAGGGATTTTCTTCGTTTTCGTTAGCTACCAAACATGATGAAGAGGTAGTAAACCAATCGACACGACCTGAAAAGAAGGACGTTCTATCAGCTTTGAATGAAGTACAGAAATTCCCTTTACTGCTCGAACTTAGCAGGAACGCAGCACAAACATTCATACAAGGAAATTATAATACTACTAGATTGTATCAATTTTTCGATGCCGTAGAAAACTTAGAACTGCCACGATCAATGAAGGATGTGCTTTTACTTGAAAAACCAATCTACATTAGGAAGGTCTAGCATTCCAGGAATGAAGATTCCAATACTGTTGGCAGTACTTGAAATGTAAAAATATTTCATTATAATAAAAAAATTATGTTATTATTAGTTATTATATGTGCAACAGGGAATTATACAATGTATCTCATAACACAACGACAACGACAACGTTGCCTGCCATTAGATAAAATTAAAAACTATTAAGCGCAGTTGTGGTTGCCCTTCATAATTTGTTAATAATTTCTTGTGACCGAGATCGAGATGAACGATCGACGTCACAGGCCTAGTACATTCGGCAATAAAAACTTTCTGTGGCTGCGGTGGCTGTAGGTTAAACTCACAGGCTACTACTATTTCAAGAACTGTACCGATATTGAAAACGCGTAGTTCACGTTTAGAATGAGCTCCGTTTTCAACCACTTTTGTTTGTGCGCAAATTGCGGCAAGGGTTTCGGCTATGTTAGTCAAGCACTAACAGGCGGGAAATTTAAAAATTGTAAGTAGCCAGTTTATGCGTATCATTTTATTTACAACGAAGGGCTATATAGTTATTATTATTATTATTATTAGC
>JABXWE010040088.1:0-23773 GCA_014611495.1 Limonius californicus
TATATATATATATATATATATATATGAATCGTTTACCATGCAACACTACTTACTTGTATACCTATGACCAAGGAAGAAAATTTGTAATAATTATCATAGAAATTTTAAATACATTATTAAAGTAAAGCATTTTTCATTTCTAAACGCCTTCATATAATAAATTCGGATTAAAAACACTACAAAAAGAAAGTCGCGAGTGTGCTAGAAACAAGAAAATACCACAGGTATGTTGCTTGCACATGCAAATACAGGAATGAATAAATACACTTACGGCAACAAGGAATAATTTATTAACATTAACATAACAAATCGTTATGAGGTATATTACGAAGCACAAATTATGTTATTACTACAAGTAAAAAAGCAAATGAAATAGTGATGGAATTACCTAAAGAATCAACTATTACCTTATACTATCCAGGTTTTGAAGGCTCAAAATTAGTTATTCAATCAAGAATAACGTTTAGGAGGTTGATGTAGTTTGATTCGTTGATCTAAAACACTTACCACTGAACAATAAATTAACCACGACCCTAATCGTTACTTCGTTATTTATATTACACGTTTTTGCTGTTATACTTTGTACCGTCAGTTACTAATCCTTAATTATGGTCATTTCTGAGGTGTTCATTTTAGCAACAATATAAGTAATAATTCTTTGCAAAATTAATGAGCAGTAATTTTTTCCCATATAATAGAAAGGTGTGCTAGGGGTTCACCTTTCGCGTTGAACATATTTAATTTATAAATATATTAGACTCGTATTACGTACAATCCGGAAACGGTCTCTCCCATTTTCATAGTTTACAATCGATCTTTTCATCTACCTTTCGATTGTGCGGTGTCTTTTATTGTGGACAGGCATGCATATGGGTGGGTGGGCGTGAGTATTGTGGCATGTATGTGATGTAAAATGCTGATAATTATAAGGCTTAAATGTCATTACCTTGCTTTATCCTGGTTCTACAAACAGCAAGTACCGCAATTCATTTATATATACAGTGTGTTGCTGTAAGTATAAGTTTGTGCAAGAGGTAGAGAGGCGGTTCTCCATATATCAATAATTACTACAATGAATATATGTATTACGTTTGTATTTTTGCTTTTCAACCAAATGTTCTGTTTTTAAACCAAAATTTAGATAAATATTGTATTTTTAATTTACAGAATTAGAGAAGGGATATGGAAGAAGTTCACCAAAATAGCCATTTGTTATAAATTTTGGATTTGATTATAACTTATAATCAAATCAAAAATTTAACCGTCAGAGGACACACATTACCTCACAGCACTAGAAATGCCAACGACAAAATGTTAATAGTTGCATGGCACATAGTTGAATTAACCAACTATCATCTGCAATTCGCTAAATACAATTTTGAACAGTAAACGCAAATACGTATGACAACACTGTCCCAACATCGATGACGCACTTCCCGTACGATCATCTCAATTTCCTGTTTTTTTAAATCTGAATAGAATAACCCACGAAATCTTCTTAACTGTAGGAGAAAAAGTTAAATCTGTTGTCCCAGAAAATTCATTCATTTCAATGAGCCCATTGTTCACTAATAATAATATCTCAAAGGCTACCATAATCTGTATTAAAATAATAAAATTTTATTTAATTTTCCGTACAAACTGAAAAGTGTCTTTTTTTCCTATAATTTGGATATTATTTATAGCGTGAAGTTCCGACATTATTAAAATGTATTCTAAGCAGGTTTCCAATCTGTAATTGCATTTTATATAGGTCATTAAAGTTTCAAGAACCGAACATTAACTTTCTCTTTTACAAAATGGGAAAGTTACTAGGAAAGGCTAAACGCAATCATTGATTTTTTACAGTACACTACGTTTATGTAATGTAAACTATTGTGATTGATTTTATCTGTCACAGCATGTATCTTGGTTATTAGGAGAGATAGCAAGTTAAATTGCAAAGTTACTTCACAAGAATGTTTAAAAATTCATGAGCATCAGGTTTTCGAGTTGTAATATTATTTAACGAAACACCCTATATATTTTCCATATTTCGAAAGATGATTTATTCTAAACAAAATCGTCCCGGTGCACTGTTATCCTCAAAATTAGAGAAATATTCAAAATTCGATAAATTACAATAGAAACAAGTGTCTACATAGGCTATGAATCAAATTAGATATAAAAATGTAAGCAATTTTTAGATATATATTATATTTAAAGTTCCGGTATTTGTTAATACGTATTTTTTAATAGGATAGGAGGTTAACAACAAATTCACAAATGGGATGACCTCCACGTTCTCCTTATTTAATCCCACTGGAATTGTTTCTATGAACTTACGTAAAAAAAACTAAAATTTTTACCTTAAAAAATGTAGAACAATTAGAATTACAATTAATTAAATTAATGGTAGAATTATTATAAACGATACAAAATTGGAATACAAAAATAACTGTAATACTGTGATACCAAAGAAATGCTTTTCAAAATTTATATTATATACAGGGTGATTCTAAACATACGAAAAACTTTAACGAAGTATATGTGAGGTTATTTATATTTAACCCCTAAATCACACAGAATTTTTTTTATTCGGCACCATTACGGATATATAACCCTCAACATTTTTTAACATCAATTCATTAAAATTTAAATAACTTTTGTGTATTTTATCCGATTTTGATAAACTTCGTTGGTTTGGAAAGCTAAAAGTCCAAACTTAATTTTGAAAAATATACAGTTGTGAGTGAATAGTGGACGGAATTTAACGAAGAATTGATAAATTTGGTGTAAGAATTTGTAAATTAGATATACGTATTTAAATTGTCATTTCTATTTGAAACTTTGTCAAATACATAGCTTTCAAAAAAAAAATTTAAAGACCGTTCCACACACAATTGTATATTTTTCCGCAGGAAATTCAGCTTGGACTACTAGCTTTCCGAAACAACAACGTTTATCAAAATTGGACAAAGAACAATAAAGTTGTTATCGTTTAGTGAATTGATATAAAAAAACCTTGATATACATAAAGGCCTCGGCGCTGAATTAAAAACAAATTTATTACTTTATTTGGGGGATAAATAAGCTGAGCTGCACTTGGTTAAAGCTTTTCCAATGTTTGGAATCACCCTGTTTACCGGTTAGTGTAATTAGAATCTATAATTTTTCTGTTTTTCCAGTTAGTTATGGAAAGCCATTCCATCTTGTTGAAATTTTTTTTAAGCATTGAACAACAAACGTAGTGTGCTGGTAGCTCAGTTGGCGGAGCTCTTAATTTTTTGTGGAACATCGAAAATGGCATGGGTTTGATTCCCCAGCATTACCACGACAGTAAATAAAAATATGGTGCTGCAACCTACCACATACAATTCTCCAAGCCGATCTTGGCAATTGTGGTGTCTCAACGCCAAAATCATACTCTGGAAATATTGTCTGTCTGATGCGACGTAGGTCGACTGCAGGTCCCCCGCGCTACTACCTCTGTCTGAGGAGAAGCACGGTTCAGAAAAGAGGTCGGTGCCCAGTAGTGGGACAAAAAGGCTATTAATGCATCAACAAACAGTGAAACACACCGAAATTTGAACTTCTATTATTTCATAATTGTCATTTGTTGTTTAGTGTTTTGTATTTGTTATAATTTATTCAATTAAGGATACCTTTTCTAAATTCAATAACAAGCTATGTTTCTGTTTCTGAAGGATTAGTTTAAAACGTTGCTACTGTGCACTAATACATCTATTTAAATAAAAGTATAATCAATCACACTGTATCGTATAATATGAGGTTGAATTCAACAGTGTATTAAACTGTCAAAACCAAAAAAAAACTTTGATCATAATCCTGAAAAATCAAAATCTTTAGTAAATATTTTGATATGTTATATGTACTACAGTCAAAAAGGTTCTTTATGAATTTTCGCACAAATTTCCAAAATTCTTATTAATAAAACAGTAAAGAAACGAAAACGAAATTGATATTTTCGTTTTTCAAAGCTCAAAAATTAACAAAAATATAATCGACCACACTGTATCGTATGATATGTTGTTGATGAAGATGTTGAAATCGGCAATGTAAACCCTATTAAACTGTGAAAACCCTAAATAACATGACCATAACTCTCAAAAATCAAAGCCTTTAGTAAATATTTCGATTGCTATATATACCACAGTCACAAAAGTTCTTTATGAAAATTCGTAGAAATTTCCAAAATTCGTATTAATAAAATAGTAACGAGACAAAAACGAAATTGATAGTTTTGTTTTACAAAGCTCAAAAATTAACAATAGTATAATCAATCACACTGTATCGTATAATATGATATTGAAATCAGCAATGTAAACCCTATTAAACTGTGAAAAAAACAAAAAAAAAAACCTTATAACTTCTAAAAATCAATATTTAGTAAATACAGTTCGTCCAATGGATCTTTTATGTCACGTGACAAGTAATGCGTTTGGTTTAAGATGTAAATACTAATAGCTAGTCAAATGAGGTTCTACTTCCATGAAAATAAAAATTGGCGTTGACGGATAAAAGAGCGGGCTATTTAAATTGCGTTCTGCTATGAAATTACTATAAAGCTGTGATATTTTAATTATTTACCACACTTAAATTTGTTATTGGTGAAGTAGGCAGCCAAGAGGTACTATTATAAAAGTGGGATTTTAACTGGTAGTAAAATGTATCGAAATGCTAGGTTGAAAAGGAAAAATACACAGTAAAATGTGCATAGTATATTATAAAAAAAAATATTATTTTTTACTATTGTTACTAATAAATAAACACAGTAAATTTTTAAGCGACTATTTATTTTAAGGTGAAACATAATACAACTACAATAATCGAAAATAAGTGTTTTTGATATTTTTTGAGTCGGCCACGCTTCTGTGTTAGTGCGGTAAATCCGCAGTCTTTATTTTTCTTCTAGGCCTCTTTTTTCCTGGAGAAGATAGAACTGGATTGAGTTCTTTACGCTTTTTTATGGTGCCTACGAGAACAGTAGAAATGCCTAAGGCATCTGGGACTCTCTGAAAGATATTATTGAATAAAGAAATCACTTTAATTATCTTCAGCTTCATATTGTTACCTGATAAATAGAATTAACACTTATCAACGGTGCTCAATTTGCCTTTTCTAATTTAAAATAATCAAGCTCTTGAGCTTGCGAATTTAACCTTTTACCTGGCATTATCTAAAAATTATAGGTTATAGTTATAATTTGTTGTTCAGTAATAATTATTACATTAACAGCATTAATTTAAAATATCTACTTACAATCAAAGAACGAAACTGTCGAAAATTTGTTCTTAAAAGAACAGTTTTTAAGAATAAGCAAAGAACCAAAAGAACGCACGAGTAAACGATTTCAGAACATTTGACAGTTACCGGTTTGTGAGATTCGAGTAACGTAGTAGAAAAACGAACACAAGTTCGGACATGCGTGTACGGTTTTTATCTTTGTCTATCACACAGAGACTTTTAAAACGCATGTTGTGTTTTACATCAACAACCTTAAATGTGTTCTATTTCACCAACACCTAAATCACCTAGATAACATTTTAAGCGTATGTCATTTATTGAATACTCGAATAATCACGTGACATAAAAGATCGGTTGGACGAACTGTATTTTGATATGCTATATATACTACAGTCGAACAGGTTCTCCATGAATATTGGTACAAATTTCCAAAATTCCTATTAATGAAATAGTAACGAGACAAAAACGAAATTGATAGTTTTGTTTCACAAAGCTCAAAAATTAACAATAGTATAATCAATCACACTGTATCGTATAATATGATGTTGAAATCAGCAATGTAAACCCTATTAAACTGTGAAAAAAAAACAAAAAAATCTTTATCATAACTTCTAAAAATCTAAATATTTAGTAAATATTTTGATATGCTATATATACTACAATCAAACAGGTTCTCCATGAATATTGGCACAAATTTCCAAAATTCTTATTAAGAAAATAGTAAAGAGACAAAAACTTAATTGCTATTTTCGTTTTTCAACGCTCAAAAACTAACAAAAATATAATCGATCACACTGTATCGTATGATATGGTGTTGAAATCAGCAATGAAAACCCTATTAAACTGTGAAAACCCTAAATAACTTGATCATAACTCTTAAAAATCATAGTATTTAGTATTTAATATATATATATATATATATAATATTTCGATTGCTATATATACTGCTATACAGTCAAAAAAGTTCTTTATGAAAATTCGCACAGATTTCCGAAACCCTAAAACAAATATTTAGGAGACAAAACGAAGTTGAGAGTGTCGTTTTTCACAACTCAAAAATATAATCAATCACACTGTATCGTATGATAATATGTTGAAACCAGCAATCCAAACCATATTAAAATGTGAATACCCAAAAAAAACTTTGATCATAACCCTTAAAAATCAAAATCTTTAGTAAATATTTTGATATGCTATATATACTAGTCAAAAAGGTTCTTCATGAATATTCGCACAAATTTCCAAAATTCTTTTTAATAAAGTAGTAACAAGACAAGAACGAAATTGGTAGATTCGTTTTTCAAATCTTAAACATTAACAAAACCACTTTAAGTTTGTGTTCTTGTTGTGCTTCTTATTATATTTCGCAACCTTGCAGTATTTTAATCCACTTCATATATTTTACAATGGTGAGTGTAGAATTTGAACAACCCTGTAGATATATATTTTGAGTGATAACGACCTTAACGCCATGATCTAAGTCCGAAGAAAGCTAAGTGAATTTATGATGAAATTTATCGTGCCATGAAGCGCAAGCACACATATAAAAATAACACTGCTATATTCCATTATTTTCTGTTATTTTTAGTCTAGTCTAGACGTTTACAGCGGGGAAAGTTGCCTTTTTACAACTACAATAATATAATCATGTCAGTTTCCACATAGCGGTAGCTAAAAGTTTCTTAATTATTGTAAAATCATACTATTTTTAATTATTCAGTAAAAGATTTAGAACATTCTGAGTATACTTATCACGTATCAGTTTAATAGTTCAACGTTCACGAACGGCTGTAATTATTTTTTAATGGCATAATGTTTCACACTTGTAGACTAAACAAATATTGTTTTGGAGTCCATTAAAATATTAAAAATATAACATTTACAAATTCAATAAAATTGTAAATATTGAATATATGAACTCATTTGCATAAAATACATTAACCTAATTAAGACTTCAAATTTGCACTAAAAACGTTTTATGATACCTTCGTGATAGAATTGGAAGTAAAATTACATAGCATTACAAAACCTGGAATTTCAATTATTTTCTTTTAAAATGAGGGGCTCATTTTAGTGTCGCACGGGGCGTGCGACACTAAAAATTATGTAGAATATGTAATACGGCCAACCACTACTAGTAAGCCTTTTCGTTTTTTGTTTGAAGAAGGTTAAAACAATTTCAACATAAAACGAAAGGCTGGCAGTTGCTAATTATATTTAAAATTTGATATGGCAAATATTAGCATGGACATCTCAAGGATACTCTGACAACACCCGTCTCGTTAGTACTAAACCCAGCAAAAAATACATTTAAACAAAGCAATGGTAGGTGGGTTGAAAATTGAAGTTTTTATATGACTTTAGTTTAACCTTTTAAGTTTATTTTAAGTGGTAGTTATTTCCCGGGATATGAGATGAGATCAACGAGTTAATGGTGGACTACTAATGGCAAAATCGCATTGTGTTCTCTGTTTGAATGATTGATGTTTCTGGTATGAACCTTTTAATTTAATTACTTTTTTGCTACTAGCCAATGGGAACCTCCCTATTATGTCAGGTACGGCTGTTATTGAAGAACTATTCAAAAATCCAAACTACTTCTACAATAACGGTTTCTCCTGTAGCGGTTTAAAAAGTAATTATGTATTGACATACATACGTGTTTGTATGTATTGCCAAAATTGGAAACAATTACAGATACTAACACATACAGCCTATAATACAGGCCGTGTGTTGGCGTACTGTTACACCAATTTTCCACAGCTTTACTGTAGGGATGCAAATAAACAAACAAACTGAATATCTGGTAGCTACATAACAACTTGTGCCAAACTACCGTCGTGTTTATAATAGGTTTTGTGTTAAATATTCAAAGTGTTTTTGATTTTGCAACTAAAAATACAGAATTGCAGTGAGAAATTTGATAGAAATGGAATTATCATTTTTGGGTGTCCATTGTTTGCATTTTTTGCAGCATTCATCAAAAATTTCCCTGACTATTGAAAGACAACATTCCACCTGCTCGTTCGAACTAATACATGTTGTTTCCTGATTATCAAGAAATATTATGATTTCGTTCAAGATTAACAGCGGATAACATTTAAATATATCCCGGATACGGATTTTCTATCGGTTAAGAAACACATAAAAGGTAATTCGTTTCTAGTATGGGAATAAAAACGGGCTAAGATCATTTCCCTTTATGTATTTAAACTATCAATACATACATGGCAGAACATAATATTATGTTTTATTACAGAGGGAACATGGTCAGAAAATGATGTTCTGGTATTAGTGAATTGACAATTGAACTTTGGAATTGCCGATTGTCAATTAATAATGAGTTGAACCCCACAGTATTGCGGTTCATTGATTAATGATTGTAGAATAATGGAAAACATTATAATAACGATCAATATCGCGGGTAACTTTTTGGATAATAATGTGCAACTATAGTATTGTGATTAATTGATTCATAATTTTGGGATTACGGAAACATCCATATTAGTCAATAATAACTATAACTTGACTGGGTAAAAAAAGTGCAACCTCATTACTGTAAGTCATTGATTTAAAATGATGACCGTAACTTGATTGACATAATTATAATTACGAGATTGTAGAAAAGCCTATAATGTCAAGACAGTAATAACTTATAAGTAGACTGGCCAAAAAATGCAACTATATCTCTAATTTATTGACTCAAGCTTTTGGGATTACAGTAACGCCCATATTCTTAATCAATAATGACCATAACATGGTTGATAGGAACATGCAGCCATAGGATTACAATGTATAAATTCATAATTTTGGGATTATGGAAAATCCTTTAATGCCAATCATTAATAACCTATAACGTGACAAAAAACCTGTTTCATTAATTGGGGATTATGTAGAAGCCGATAATATTAATTATGACCCTAACAAAAACTTGCAACCACAATATTGCCATTTATTGATTCATAATTTTGCGGTTATAGAAAAGCGTACAACGCTGATCAATAACCTCCATAATATTTCTGGCAAAAATATGCATCCACTGTATTGTGATTAATTGATTCACAATTTTGGGATTATTATAAAAGTCCATAATGTCAATTGATAATGATCATAGCTTGACTGACAAAAACGTATCACCGCAGTATTCATTGATTCATAATTTTGAGATTATAGAAAATTTTATACTGTCGATCAATAATCACCTTCTCTAAAAGTCCATAATGTCGATTAATAACTAACATAGCTTGACTGACAAAGACGTTCAAACGCAGTATTACTATTCATTGATTCATATTTTTGAAAATATAGAAAATTCTACATTGTCGATCAACAATCATCACAATTTCACTGATAAAAATGTGTATCCAGAGTATTGCGATCAATTGATTCACAATTTTGGGATTACATGTATAAAAGTTCATAATGTCCAATTAATAATAATCATAGCTTAACTAACCAAAATGTACAACCGCAGTATTACCATCCATTGATTCATAATCTTGGGATTATGGAGAAGTCCATATTGTCAGTCAATAGAAACTATACCTTGGCTGAGAAAAATATGCAACCACCGTTAATTCAGTAATTCATTATTTTGGGGTTGCGGGAAAGTCCGTAATCTTAATCAATGATATTCATAACTTGATTGTCAGAAACGTTCAACCACAATATTGCGACGTATTGAATCATAATTTTGTAACTACAGAAAAGCCATAATATCGACGAATACTGATCATAATTTATTTGACAAAAATGTGCATCGCGGCATTATGATTAATTGATTTACAAGTTTGGGATTCTAGAAATCCATATTGTCAATTAATGATGATCACAGCTTGACTATCAAAAACATGCAACGCAGTATTACCATCCACTGATTCATAATTTTGGGATTATGAGAAATCCCACAATTTATTCAATAATATCCATACTTTGATTAGACAAATTTGCAACCACAGTATTGCGATTCATTGATTTATAAGCTTGAGATTATAGACAAATCCATATTGTTAGTCCCTAATAACTACAACTTTATTGATTTACAATTTTGGAATTATATAAAAGTCCACATTATCAATTAATCATGATCATACCCAGACTAACAAAAGCATACAACCGCAGTATTTCCCTTCATTGATTACTAATTTTAGGATTATGGAAAACCCCACACTTTAATTAATGATCTCCACAATTTGATGGCAAAATGTGCAACCGCGGTATTGCTATTCTTTGATTCATAATCTTGGGATTGCATGGGATTGGGATTGGGATTGGGATTGAGAAATGCATTGTGTCAGGTCAGTCAAGAAGAACTATAACAAGCAGACTGACAAAAAAATGCAACTACATTATTGTAATTTATTTGAATCATAATTTTGGGATTATGGGATGCCTACAATGTCGATCAATATTCACCATAATTTTTTTGGCGAAAATGTGCATCCACAGTATTGTGACTAATTGATTTACAATTTTAGAATTATATAATAGCCCATATTGGCAATTAATGAAGACCATAGCTTGACTAACAAAAACGTACAACGGCAGTATTGCCATTCATTCAACTTTGGGATTACGGAAAAGTCCACAATTCAATCAATAATACCCATAATTTGATTAGCAAAATGTGTAACCATAGTTCAACTATTCATCTGATTAACAATTTTAGGATTATAATATATACACTAATTTAAACAATAATAACTATAACTAGACTGACAAACAAAATGCATCTGTAGTACTGCAACTTATTGATTTATAATTACGAAAAAGCTTACCATCTTAATTATTAATGTACATAACTTGATCCACAGAAATGTGTACCATTGATTTATAATTTTGGGGTTATTGAAAATCCTATAATGTAAGTCAATAATAAGTATGTATAACTTCACTGACAAACAATGCAACCCTAGTATTGTGATTGCCGGTTGTGAATTATGGATAAGCAGGTAAAGTTAATCAATTATGACCACTGAATCATAATGTAGGGATTATCAAAAATCCTATAATGTAAGTCAATAATAAGTATGTATAACTTCACTGACAAACAATGCAACCCTAGTATTGTGATTTCCGGTTGTGAATTATGAATAAGCAGGTAAAGTTAATCAATTATGACCACTGAATCATAATTTCGGGATTATCGAAAATCCTATAATGTAAGTCAATAATAACTATAACTTGGCTGACAAAAAACGCAACCACAGTACTTTGTTGCCAGTTGGGAATTACGGAAAAGCCGGTAAAGTTAATCAATTATGACCACTGAATCATAGTTTAGGAATTATCGAAAATTCTATAATATAAATCAATAATAAGTATAATTTAACTGACAAAAATGCAACCCCAGTATTGTGAATACCGATTGGTAATTATGGATAAGCCGGTACAGTTAATCAATTATTACCACTGATTCATAATTTTAGGATTATTAAAAATCCTATAATGTAAGTCAATAATAAGTATAACTTCACTGACTAACAATGCAACCACTGTACTGATTGCCGGTTGGGAATTATGGATAAGCTTGTAAAGTTAATCCATTATGACCACCCAATCATAATTTAGGAATTATCAAAAATCCTATAATGTAAGTCCATAATAAGGCTAACTTAACTGATAGAAAATGCAACCACACTATTGTGATTGGTAATTATGGATAAGCCGGTAAAGTAAATCAACTATGACGACCAGTGATCCATAATATTAGGATTATTGAAAATCCTATAATGTAAGTCAATAATAAGTATAAGTTCAATGCAACCACAGTATTGTGATTGTCGGTTGGGAATTATGGATAAACTGGTAAAGTTAATCAATTATGACCACTGAATCATAATTTAGGAATTACCGAAAATCCTATAATGAAGTCAATAATAAGTATCACTTAACTGACAAAACACGCAACCACAGGATTATGATTACCGACTGGTAATTATGGATAAGCCGGTAAAGTTAATCAATTATGACCACTGATTCATAATTTTAGGATTATCGAAAATCTCATAATGTAAGTCAATAATAACTATAACTTAGCTGACAAAAAATGCAACCACAGTACTGTGTTGCCAGTTGGGAATTACGGAAAAGCCGGCAAAGTTAATCAATTATGACCATTTATTCATAATTTTGGGATTATGGAAAACCCATGTCAATCAATACTGACTGCCATGACCGAGAAAAACTTACAACAACAGAACACACAGTAAAACGTTGAAAATAAGTGTGAACTGTTGAAGTAAACGGAATAAATAAATAAACAACTTACCAAAAACGCTAAAGGGCGTGAGTGTAATAAAACCCACAAGAACCGGCAGTAAATCCACAATTAGACCCATTTCGTTTCACTAAATTATAATATCATATCACAACACTGCCAAAAGGACACACTATTTCACTGTAAACGACGGCATATTTACACAAAACTATTGTTGATTGTCAGGAAATTCACTATCGCAATGCTAATGAACGAGTTCTCACGCCAAGCTATTATATGGGCGGCAGTTCTTTGTAATTCATGTGCCCTTATCAAAAGGTCTTTACGTTTGGCGCTAAAAGAATGCCATAACTCTTATACACGCCCACGTTCCCTTATGCACTCCTTAATCTACGTTAAAATTCGATTAAATTTTAGTAAACAATTATGGAAATCTGTAGTCAAAACTAGACTATAATAGCTTATAAATATTGACCACCATTGTCAATTTAGTATTTCCGAACGTGCGCAAACAATAATAACAAACAGACTGCTTGTTGTGGCGAATAAAACATTCGTTAATTAATTTAAACGTCCAAAAAGTTTGTTGGTAAAGAAAAGTTACAACAGCGCGTGTTTTCAAAGGCACGAGCGATACAAACTCCTCGACCAACCGTCAGCGCACAACTAAAGCTTTAACTCGAACCAGGCGCCAAACAAGACGGGGGCCTTCCACGTTATCCTGCCTACACCGCATGCCTGTGGGCCGATTCAAAGAAAAAATGATAACTTGTTTCTGATTTATTTATATTTATTGCAGAGGGAATGCCTTTATTTAATTACAATGCAGGAGGCGTTCACGAGAGGATAATTATATTAATTATCCTTTGTGAATTATAAAGTTCCAATGCAGGATAACGCTACCACTGCATAATGAATTCGATAGTTTTTCGTTGAGCGATGTATGTGTGACAGATTAATGGTAATTGGGCTAATATTGATGAATCGTTAACTTCAAACTAATACATTGTAATTGGAGAATTAATAATAATTTCTAATTATTTATAAAGACGTGTCGACAATTACATGATGCTAACACTGCTCTCACACTAGGAAAGCAAATCCAACAACATCTTCATGTTGGTTCATGGACACCAGCAAACAGAGGATTACACAATTTAATTTGACGTTTTCGATAATGACATTAGAGAATTAGTTAGCAAAATAAAATTTTAAAAATAAACAATACAGAAACAGAAACTATTAAGTTTAGAACAAAACACACGTGAACTTAGAAATTATACAAAACCCATACATTTCCATCTTCGTTTCCTAAATTTATCCAACATAAAATTTAATGACAAGGAAGTAACATTTCTAAATAAAGGATTCAAATTCTGCCCATTCCCAAAATACACCAACAATATTAAAGAAATTTTAGAAGTAATTTAGAAAATATTCGCAAAGAAAAACATTTCAATTATGAAACTTTCAAATAGCCAGTTTATTAAAAGACATGTTAACAACAGACAAACATTCAAATTGTAAAACAAACAAACATAATAATTTATTGCTACAACAAACACCTGATTTCTGTTAGAGCAGATAAAGGCAATACTTTAGTTATTTTACATAAAAAGTGAATAATTGTATAACGACTTCAAATATAAAACCTTAAACAGAGATCCCACCAACAAATATCACAACAAACTAAAACAAGCATTAAATAACTGTATTGATACCTTAACAGATTCTGAGAAAAGAATAATAATACATCCAAACCCACAACCACCAAAACTATACGGTTTAATAAAAATACATAAACCCCAAATGCCTTTTATACCGATAGTGGCATATATAAACGCACCCAACCACGTGTTAGCAAAAACATTAGGTAAATAATATAGACTACACAAAAATGAATAGGGATATTGTAATATATAGCATATATCTTTGTATTTGACGGCTAATGGTCTTCTATTATTGATAATTAGAGCAAGTAGCAGCCCTTTTCAACTGCTCGACATCTACAGCAAGTGCTCCAGAATGCCACAGGAAGTTGAGTCTCCGACCAACCTGTGAAATATCGATTGTTTGAAGTAGGACTTACCAACGTGCAGTTACTAAAAACAGGTGTAAAATTAAACGGAATGCACCTACTGAAAGTAAGTGACCAGTCGCCAATGCATATCGAAGTTCAAAACTGTAGAAAATACCAAAAAGTAAAAATACAAAATATACACAGTATTGCCTTCCGCGTTGAGTCTGGTACATGCCGAGATGGATTTAACAGACACAGAAACTTCCGTTATATGGTCGCACGAAGATAAAGGACAAACAAAAAAAGATTGGGAACAAAATCAGACCTTTCGACGACCGCTGGGTGATTCCTGGAGGACGCGGCAGCGGATGGCATCCAAATAGACTAACAACTCATGTAGGCACCTTTTGACACGTACTTGGAAGTTTCTTAGAAGCTCGAACCTTCCCTTGGGTGGTTGGTTGTCTCCAACTTCGTACAACACGAGAAACCGAAAGCTACAGGTGAACAAGATAGGCTGCTTGGTCAGAGAACGGTCCCACGAGACTTCACATCGCATGTGACGGGTAACCTATCAATCTTCTGGTAAAGTGTTAATTAATCAGGGCTAGACCCAATGAGAATTTTGCAAAACACCAAAATAAATCGCGGACAACTAACTAAATTCTTCTGTAGATGGGGATGATTTAAATAATCCACGCAGCATGAAGAATCCATAATCTTAAATCACTTCCTACACTTTTACCAGCAACCCACAACTTGCACGCCCAAGAACTCAAGAGGAAGTCCCGTCTGACATCCCCACTTCAGGAAATCCCCCACCCAATTCAAAATCCACCTACAACTTCAAAAGAGTCTCCCCAAAATTCCTTAACACTACAGAAACACAAGAAGTTTAAAATAAGGTCGGCGGCAAAAAAAAAGGTATGCAACCAAACACAGCCATCAGACTGCCGGGATGCTACTGCGAAAATTACACATAACACACTGGCTGACCAGGAGAAGTAACAAGGCCACACACAGCATCATTTATACAAATGGTGAAAATATAGTGAGCGAATGTAGTTGAGGGGAGCGGGAGGAGCGTGATGCAAGTCAATTAAACCAGAATGTATGAATGGCATCCTCGACAGCGTAAGATAAAAGAGGAATTGATAAAGAAAGAAAGAAAGAGAACAAGGAGCTTAGGTTACATCTAGCAAAACATTAAAATATTCGCCGTTTCCATAAGATTAAGAAAGTGAAAGACATACAACAATATTTTTTAATACTGTTGTCTATTCAAATGGTGATTTGGCGCTGCAATAATTACTACCACTTTGCGGTCGAAACTAGCACAAGGAGAGCACTTTCATCACCGAGGTCATCTCGATGAGTAGTTCTGGCACTAGAATAGTATTAATGTACTGTTTGTATATTGTTTATGGCACATTCGTTCACTATTAACTTCACAAAGCTCTTGTCAATGTCTGATGGTATCAAATATACAAATCCTGAGATCGTTTTCGTTTAAGTAGTGTGTGGATAGTTTTTGCCCTCTATAGGTTGGTTGTCTACCTTGGGGAAGCCCTGAACTCTTCTGAAGTATCTCTTGGAGACTTCTCGAATGTGTTGTTCGCCGGTTGGCACTGCTAATTCTCCATGTAGTTAGCTATTTCGAATAAACCACCATAAATCCGGAGTAGAATTCGATTTTACGGAGGTCTGTTAAACAGCCAGGATTTGTTCGTTATATCGGTTAAACATAACAGCCAGAGAAGTAAATTATTTACACTAGTAAAACTTAAAATATCATCGCTATTATCAGCAAAAATACAATTTTACACGTGAAAATATGTTTTGAATCTAGCCAATATCGATTATTTATCTACTTAAAACCGCAAAGGAATAGATATACTACACATACATATTAATTATGGTATATGAGCTGTTTTTTAAATCGTCAGTCATTCGTTGCTTTTTTACATTTTTACTTTTAATCTTGAATCCCTAAGATTTTTGCAATTTCATGCAAAAACTGCGGAAGAGTCTATTTTCAAAATTCATAAATTTAAGGATTATCTAAATCGCATTGGTAAAACCTTTTACCGCTCGGTATTAGTCAGTTAAACATCCGTGAAAATAGGGAAATTCCGGAAACTATTCCTTCTTTAAACTATAAGAAATCATTTCCAGAATAACATCATCTAGAAACGATTATAATATTTTAATTTTTAGTTGTCGTTTCTGTCGGGTGATAGTTGTAAACGGGAAATACAATACAGTTATAATACCAATGCAAATTCAAATATTTTCTTCGCAAATGTTCGCTATATCCGGGATTTCGTTGTACCTGAGCTCCTCTTAAGTGGGTTGTACTGAATTTGTATATGTTTTTCTAAACTTCACACAGCTGCATTGTTTTTGATGTACAGGTTTTTTCTATATTTATGTCTATAAAACATAAATTTAATATTGCATATGTTGCATGTAGCACAAGGTTACTGTATACGATGTTTTAACGTTTAGCCAAAAATATCATTTGTATTATGTTTTCTTAGAAGTGTTAATGTTTTTTGGAATTTCTTGCTGGGACTTTGCATTAAACTATGATATACAGATCAAGCAACTCAGCTGAAGCCGGGAAATGCGTAGGCTAGGAAATGAGATAAAATATGTCGAAGTGAAATGAGAAATTGACGTTACAGGTCTAGTACACTCGGCGATAGAAACTTTCTTTCGGTACGCATAATATTATTGCTGCAGATAAAATTAGTTACATAAAGAGTCCTACATGAATTCCAAAGTAGTTAGTTCCAAAAATATATAATAAAATCTCTTCTATGTAATTACGAACATTTCAATGTTTTTAAACATACTGTTAACAGTTTCAATTTAAATTGGTCTGCATCTGTGGCAGATTGTTAACAGATTTGCAAGATCCTCAGCTCAATTTATCTTACATGAAAGCTTTTTTTTTCTGAATTCCATAAAATATTTTTGACATTACCCGGAAATATTTATATTCCTATAAAATATAAATAGTAGCATAATATTTAAATAAATTTGCATTAAAATTCAAGATATCGTTTAGACAAATTGCAAATTCTAAGCTTTTAAACCCATAAAAATGTATTAAACGGTGTATTTTCTATTGATTCAATTCACGAAAGTTTCTTTCTTGCTAAATCATATTTATTTAAATATTGTCCAGTAACATCTTGTGATGTAAAAACGCAATTAAAAAATAGATGGACATTTATTGTAATAATTAATTTGTATCATTATGTAAATTTGCAAATATTTTACGTCTAATTTTATTTTATAATTTGATATTGTTTGCCATTCTTCTTGTATAATTGTAATATCAAAAATTCGTCTTAAATGGATTAAAGGCTTTCCTTTTTTTTATGGTAGTGTATCATTTTGTTTGTCCACAATTTAAAATGTTTAGAAGAACAGTAATTGCAATATTATTCCTTGCAATTAAATGTGGCGTCAAATCTATCCGCAATTGCGTAAACTACGAGGTGTATTCAACTGAAACCCATCTTTGCTTTATAAAAAATTTATTCAACAATTTATTTACAAATAATTACATAATCACAGTTAAGTCACCTATCCCATGGTTTTACTAACCGACGTATAACCTGCTCATAGAAGTCTTATGACTGCTGATTGAAGAAATCTTCCACAGCTATCTCTGCTTCTGCCACAGACTCAAAACGCTTTTAACGCTTTTTTCAGCGGTTCAAAAAAATGGAAATCGCAAGACGATAGATCCGGGCTAAAGGGTGGATGCTCCAAAACCCTCCATTTCTTTCGCTGAAGATTTCTCTTTACCATATTGGCAACATGAGGCCTAGCATTGTCGTGCAGCAAAATGACCCCACGCATAAGTTTTCCTGGACGTTTCCGTCTTCTTACTCGATGAAGCTGTTGAAAGTTTCATTGAACAGATTTGCATTGACATTTACTCCAGGTTCCTTAAACTCTATCAACAAGAGTCCTTTATGGTCGAAAAAGTGTTAAACTCGCCTCGCCTGCAAAAGGTTGTACTTTAAATTTCTTCGGTGGTTGTGAACTTGAAAGTTTCCACTGCATAAAGGACAACTTCCTGGATGGCTCGTAGTAATAGCACCAAGTTTCGTCACCACCAAGTGTTGACCAATGTCAACAACAATGAAAATGTAAGAATGGAAAAGAGGGGACTATGTATGAGCCGCCATCAGGCGCACGCTGTACTGCATTAACAGAAAACAATATGGCGTGTGTGGAAGGCCTTATTAGAGAAAATCGTCGAATTTCAATCAGAGAAATTTCAAAAATTGTTGGTGCGAGTGTAGGATCTGTCCATAGTATTGTTCGTAATCTGGATTACAGCAAAGTTTGTTCGCAATTGATTCCTCGTTTCACGTCTAATAAACAAGAATGCTTGCGAATGGGCTTATCTCTGCAACACCACACAGACTACAGGCAAAATGGTGATGTATGTAACCCAGATTACGAAAAATACTATGGACAGATCCTACACTCGCACCAACAATTACTGAAATTTCTCTGATTGAAATTCGACGATTTTCTCTAATAAGGCCTTCCACACATGCCATATTGTTTTCTGTTTATGCAGTACACCGTGCACCTGATGGCGGCTCATCCATAGTCCCCTCTTTTCCATGCAATACCTGCAATACCTTCACACCCTCAGCGCGTAAAAATTATAGGACCGCACGCTGATCAAACTTGAACGGATTTTCAACAACAAACTCCATTTCAAAATCGAAGTTTTAAAAGTCAGAATCAAATTCAAACGCCGGAAATTTATTAATGTGTTGCTTACAATACTACTAACATTAACAAACGTCATTTGAATTATTGCATTTGTTTACAAAGCGATGTTGATCAAAGATGGGTTTCAGTGAACAAGCCTCGTATACGCGATTTATTTCTTAGCAAAAATCGTTAAATTACTTTTTCATGTTATTCACTATAGAGTATTTGCGAATGTGAACAATATTTATGTTTTTAGAGGGTATACTGCGTATGTTGTGCACAATTGCAGTATTTTTGCGACATAGTTTAATGCAAATATGCAGTAGTTAACTTATATTTGCCAATCTCTGTATATAACCGTTTTGTGTTTGTCCGCAATACTTCGCCTATTTTATTCATTTTATAAAATTTGAAAGGAAGTAACCATACACGGTAAAGGAATCAGTAAAATGTGAAGTGTTTTGCTGAATTTACGGTTAGAAGGAAACACTATTTCATTTCACCTTCTCGCAAAAAAACGCTTTGTAAGTCGACGTGACCAATAAAAATGTCCAAACTCGCAGTGGTGTATTAAACAATATAGGCAATAGAAACCCGGAAAGCCATTTTGCCCTTTTTGCGTAGGTACATATACTAAAACATTTCATTTCTACGTATAGATTAAATTTAGATGTATGTGGATTATAAAGAAATAGTAAACAAAACAGTATTATAATCTGCAATGCAAAATACGCTTTTAGCAAGTTACACTACAAGAAGATGAATTTTTTAAAAGCTGTTACGTATATTACTCTTTAACCCCTATTTCCAATTACCCACGTTACCCCTATAACTAAAGCACTCAGTTTTAGTACTAACGAATAATAATCTTGCAGACAATATGGTGGATTTACCTAATTTTCATAAAAGCAGAATAATACCAAGAGCCTATAACCAATCTATTTTATAGCACACTATTCACATTGTCTTTTACATTGGCTACACTTCGTTTACAGCGTTCAGGTAGACTGTCTTAATTACCGGGAAAGGAGGGGGAAAGTAATTTAATAATTTGTTAATGTGAAAGGTTACATTTGGTTTTGAATTCTAAGGCTGGTTTGCGATACCCTGATTTCGTTTTATTGCATATTCCCAACACGAAACCATAGAGCAAGTACATCGAATTCTCGCCACAATCAACAAGGACACGGAAGGGAATCGATACTGCTTCGTCGTTTTAGTTGATAGAAGTCAAGCATTTGACAAAATATGGCATCTAGGATTGCTTTACAAACTTAAACAATCAATTCTGCATTCTCTCTCCTCCCTTATAAAGTCCTACCTATCCGACAGGACATTCCTTGTAAAACATCAAGAAGCATATACTGACCTATACCCTGTAAAATCCGGTGTGTGTACCACAGGGTAGTGTTCTGGGCCCACTTTATACTCACTATGCTCCATGGTATATCCCAAACGCAGTATTGCACCCTGACTTTAACATTCCAACGGTTAGAGAAGAAATATCCAGATTCAGAACCAAATATCAGGACAAATTAAGATTTCACCCAAACGAACCTGCTAACATACTAATACAAGGAGAGGAAGAGACCAAGAACATTATACATTATATAGTTCTATCCTTGTAAAATTCATAGAGAATGTTCACTAGAATATTACTCTACATGCCACGTAATTTATAGCTTAGGTTCTTAGATTAATGGGACCTCGGTGGGGCAGTGCGAATACGCGCTGTCAGTAGAGGTCAGTGAAATGCGGTCCGATTGGCCGCGTGCTCGAACCCCGGCTGATGAGCCGTATTTCACTTAGTTAAGTTTAGGGTGCATGTTGCATGCATGGCTAGTATGTAAGGGACGCCCACATCCCCTTGAAGTAATACGAAAGCGGTTCTGGGGGGAGGGTACGGTAGTATAAATGAATAAATATAAAGTTCTTATATTAAGCGCACAAAAGATGTACTAATAGTCCGTAAAGGTACTGATTGTATAAAATAAGGAGATATAAAAAAAATTCTCAACGATGGTACCAGGGCACGAAGTACATGTTAAGTAACTAATACGTACTCATTTGTAAAATCGTGCTTATTTTAAACTGTTTGTTAATTTTATTTGAAGAAAGTATAATTATGTGAAATTATTGTCAGACAAATAGAATGCATCTGTGCATAGTAGAAGTTAACTAATTTTTCTGATTGTTTATTTTTTATTTCTTCCTCATTTAAAAATCCCGATTTTTTAAGACGATCCTCTGCTTGTACAGTTTCGTATTTTGTTGTTAAAGTGGACGATAGTCATTTTTTTCAATTAGCTCAGCATTCGATGGTTTTCTCCAATTAATTCGATTGAAACTAAATTAAAACTAAATTCGGAGGAAGTAGTGTAAAAAAACTCTTCCTAAACAATCCATAGAATTAAATATACATGGAAATTCCATAGTTACTTGCAAATAAGTACACTATAAAAATAAATATTTCCCAGAATTATGTGAAAAGTGACCCGTGATGTGCTAAAATACGGTTTATAAGAGTTGAAAATAACAGAAAATTTGTTATAACCGGCAAATTCTTAAAAGCAGAGATAGACACAGTGATTTCATTGACACCGTTCCAACCGTGACACTTCCAACGAAAACCTGTGACTTTGTCACGGAGTGTGACACCCTAGAAACTACTACAAGGAGCTGTTGCGCTTGCAGGTTTTTAAAACGTATCAGCCATGGACAATAGCCGTTTTAAAACATTTGATATGTCTACTAGAACTAGATGCATCATCGGTGTTTTGGCATGATCTTTCTTACTGTATTTTAATCTAGACGCTCCGGCTTGAAATCGCCTTTCCTTAATTTCGTACAAGATGTGATTATGTAGTCATGGAGCTTTGTATACCATACATAACTTCACACAGTTTCATAGCTGCCACTAGTGACGGTCACCCTCAAGAGCTTTTTGGACGTCAGTCACAACCTGTTCCGGTGACAAGCAAATCACGGGTTACAAGCGAGTTCGGTGCAGCATTCCTCAACTGCATTATCCTAGTTCGTGTTGAGAAGCATAGAAAACTCCGTAAAGTAATATATGGTTTTCAGAAAATTGTCCCGCTATTAGACGAAAAGTATTCTAAATCTAAATAGCGTGTCAGTTTTTGCTATCCTCATTTCTACATAGATGCAACCAATACCAACCTATTCTTTCTTATTTATACTCGTAGAAACAACTACCTTTAGCAACTTATACTCAGTAGTAAACAATAAAGAATACACAAAATAATTTTATATCTATCCTCAAAGTTTATCTATTCACTGCAAATTTTATCCAATGCTCTTAAATTAGAGTTAATATATAAACAAATCATTTTTTGTTAACAAATTTTATGAATAATCGAAATCAAAGGTAAAAAGCAATACTTATAAGCTTTTTTTAATTTTCACTAAAGTCTGTCTTACAGATTGCTTGCGAAATCACAACATTTAAGTTTGTCACAGTGATTTGCTTGTCACTGGCACGAGTAGTGACCGACGTCCGAAAAAAACCAGTGACAGTAACTGTCAATACCAGTAGCTATTAGATTGTGAAGTTTCGTACAGTACATAAAACTGTGACTGAGTTATCGCTCATTCGAAAAATTCACCTGAAGTTATACATAATATAACCAGGAAATTGTGTAACGACGATTCCAAACCGGAGCTAATTAAAATATAGTAACACAAACCTTATCAAAGGCACCCATAAAGCCAGTAGGCATATCGTATGTCCGACTGCAGAGTATTGTATGTGGCTGATACATGATAAACGCCGCAATCAACAGAAACGATGACGCTGTAGCAGCTGTGGATAATTTCTACGGTGTCACACCCCGTCATAAAGTCACAGGTTTCTGTCACTGAATCGTGGAGATTGTACTATATGTGCTAGAAGCAACTGTTTAACAATCCGTCGTCGTGTATTGCTTCTGAACAGTAAGCAAACTATCAAATCCATGCATGACAGAGCTGAAATAGTTATATGGGGCTTAATCGCGTTTGTTTTTAGAACAAAAGGTTCATATCTTTGTTTAGACAAATTAACGAATACAGTCATACAAGCACGTGGCAAGTCTGTGTTAAAATATAGAATGTTTGTAAAGTTACACGACCGTCCAGATCAAGTTGGGATATTTTCATTTGCGCTGTTGCCCCGGAAGCGCCGGATTTTCTGCCTGATATATGTTGCGAGGGCTAACAGAATTAGAGAATATGTAGTAGGTATAAAAAGAGATTCAAATCTAAATTTCTATTACTAAACTTGGGAATATTCAATATTAACTGGGAAATGTATAGTGTTTGTAATCACGATTTTATAACAAATATTATTTCGACATTAATATTAAAATAATTTATGATATAATAAGCAAATAAACGTTTTTCATCTATCAGTATACAAAATCCAAGTGCCGATTTTGAATCTCGACTTCTTGGAAAAGTTAGTAAACCTCTAATACTTGACTTGAAGTACATACTTCATTCTAACTTTTTCTTTCCATTCATTCATACTGCCCCCC